>JADGJK010000430.1:0-12044 GCA_027600645.1 Nowakowskiella sp. JEL0407
AAATGCAAATTTTGTTGCCGCAAACGTTTTACCAGATCCGCCGACTCCACGGAGGATTGCGACGTTGGTTTTGGCAAGTTCCTTTCCAAGTTCCGACCATAAATCTTCGCGATCAATGTAGTTTTTCGGGTTGGGTAGGTCAGCGAGTGGTGGGATGGCCATGCCTTTGCGCTGGGTCGGGGCATGAGTCGCAGTCGAAGGCTGCAGATTTGGGATTTTTTCCAGAAGTTCTCGAATACGACTTTCGAATAATTGGATACTTTCTGCTTTCGCTGTGTTATCGCTGAGAATTTCAGGCGTGAGATCGATATCTGCAACAAATACATTCGTGAACAAAACCACTGCGCTTGTTGAGAAGCTTACATAATGTCCCAGAAGTAAGAAAGGATGGGTCGGATTCCAATACAGCACGTGAGCGGGATAACCGAACTGGGTAAAGTACTTTTTCCATATCATTCGCATAGTTGTATTCCAATTCGCAATATTTAGATTTAATGTACGAGTCAGAAATAAACAGTACAACTAGCGCAGAATCCAATATTCCTTGCTTCATCGCTCTATTCAATTTCACTTCAATGTGTGTCTTGTCCAACCATATGCGAACTCCTCGATTAGTAAATTTCTCCGCAATTTCGTGAACTATGTCTTTATCATTTGAGCTGTAGCTGAAAAACGCCTATAAATTTAAAAAATAGACAGAGTTAGATCGATTTTACTTATAATTACAGCAAAAGTCTTTCCACCCCTTACATCAAATTTCAATTTTGTCCCCTGACTTGGAGGTGTAGACGCCTTGGAGGAGGAGGCAGCAGCCGAACTCATTTATTGCGTGTAGAAATAGTCGTTGGGAAGGAGACAATTATAATTGCGTGGTAAATAAAAGGGAGGAGATGGAGTGAAAATTTGCAAGACGTCAAAACGCCTATGTTTCGAACGAACACATTTTTCAGCATCACAAATTATAATTGAAATGAAAAGATCAGTTTAAAAGACGATTATAGATTAAATAATAACAGTTTGATTAATTACAGAGTCGAGCATTAATAAATAGATCTCTTAGTTTGCTGACATGATGCAAAACAGCTGAGAATAAAGCAAAAGCGTGCGAGAATTTTTTGTGGAAATGAAAAAATTTCCTGAATTCAAAAATTTTCATTTTATTTAAAATCAATTGGGCGGTCGTGTAGTAGAGTTTACTTTGAAAAAACACTTCGAAATCACTTTTATTAATTGTCGACCATCATTGCCTCACTGTCGGAGAATAAATTCAAGTCGTCGTCCGAGTCCAATTCTTTGTCACCTTCAATTTCCACGTTAAACTCCTTTATCGAATCACAATCAAGAAATCTGTTGATGTAGAAGAGTGTTTTTGATGAAGGGAAATCTCGCGCAGCACTCTCCCATTTGTATTTCTCTACTTCATTCCAATGGAAATTTGGAATGAAGTGGACCGCTTTGTTGATCGTATTCGCGTCGATTATCATGAACGATTCTATATTACGCGGATCCATTCGTATGTATTCAAGCATTTCTGTCGAGTCCGTGACCAACTCCTTCTCAAATCTTCGAAGCAGATGCACGAAACAAACAGTATCTTTTGTTGCTGAGGGCCGAAATACGAGCAGAAGCTCTGCGAAGAGCTGATCGTCGTTATTCTCACTGTATTTGATGCTGATAAATTTTAGATAGGTATTTTTCTTTGATCCCCAATTGTACGAACATCTCACAATATCTTTTTCATTTGGCGTAACTTGGTGATGGTGTTTAATATTGATTGAATTGTATGGATGAATCTGTTATAAATTAATAATTCAATATAAAGATTGTTAAAATAAAATGATCTTTGTACGTTTGCCAGCTTGAGTTTTGTCCGTTTATAGTAAAAGGAGGAATTACAGACGTCATTGAAAACTCTGACGTGTGGGCAGTATTGTGCGAGTCAATTAATCATATCATCAACGGATACAACTTTAGAGTCAATTGGAGATCCCCAAAGTCTCGATTTAATTGTTAAATTCAATTTTGTTCCAAATCTGCCACGACATATTCCACTACTCGGAGGTGTATGCAAAGCAATTGAAATTTAATTTTCTTTTCCACGTATCTTGTCATCCAAAAATATATTTTTGCTCAAGACAATACTTAAAATATATATTTCCAGTTACCTGAACAGTGTAATCACGGCGATTTGTGAGTTTCCAAGGTCTTTTTGTAAAAAATGATGCGCAAATTCGTCTAGCTGTGTTGTAGTTCCGCGGGGAGGACCGAATAACTTGATTTGCTCGATATAGTGGGAGATTGAATGGAATTTGATGAAATTCAACTTCGATTTCGAGTATGGTAAGAAAATCTTTTTAAACGACGATTCAATTTCCTTAACAAGCTCCATCATTTTTAATAATTCGTCTGCAGAGTGCGAAGCGTAGTCTACCATCGTTCGAAATTCAAGAAATGCACGAAAAGCAGCATTAACAGCATCGTTCAGGTCTTTGTCATCGAATATTCCTTGGATTACCGGAAGGAATATCTTCTGAATATCTCTCCATTCCTTTCCAGTAACTTTCGCGTCCCTCAGCACACCATCATCATATATACGAAGTCCGTGGAAGTACGGAATATTTCTATATCTGGGGCTTCCTTAAAGCCCAAAAAAGTGCTGTCAAAAACTCGATTGGTCAGAAATTTACTGGTCGAAAAAAAAAATAAATCTATTGGTCATTTTTAAATTTGGAATCTTTTCAGAACAAACTCCTTATAAAACCCCAAACTTCTCTGAATCAATTCTTCGACAAATTCTGCATCATACGTAATTCGAATTCTAACAATTTTGCCAGCATTGTACACCATAAACTCGCACCAAGTAACTCCAACAACACGCATTTGAACTTGAACTTGAAAATAATATGCATGCTCCGTATCCAGAATACAATTACCGTTTTCGAGTACTCTCAAATAATCGGGAGGGAAATTCTGCGGACATTTAATTTCAAGCACCCTGACAATTTTTCCGGAATCAACAATTAACCCATCCGGACTTCCTGCAAGCCACGAATTATAGCGGTCAATCCAAATCCCGCTTGGTTTTAACGTTAATGAAGGCGGCAGAAAATGTTGGCGATAAAATTCGAAAGCGATTTTTTCATTTTTATGACCATCAGCAATTGCAGGCACGTTAATCAAATTGTTCTCCCGTTTAAATAATTCGTCACATAGATTCGAAACTGCATCGGGGCTCAGCTGGCATCTCACAACTCTTTTGATGATTGAAGCCGTAATTTGTCCTTGGCGCCATCTCCACCACTGGTGATTCTTAGATTGATTCGAAGTGATTTCGCTAATTCTTTGCTGCGTCTCAGTTGATATTGGGGAGAAGTCTTTAAATAGGGAGGTTGCTGGGTGAATATACATAACCATTGATAATTGCAAGGTTTGCACATTCGAATTTACGGCATGCCACTTCCATTTTTTTCCATCCGATGTTGTAATAACTTCAACGTTTGATTTTCTTGTCCTTGTTCGTTTTTTTGGTTGGATCGCTGGTTTTGTTTCCAAATTTCAATAATATAATTCAAAATTAATCCATAAAGATTCCATTTTTTAAATACCTTCAGATACGCCAGGAAAATTTTCAATATCACCACATTCCAGCAGACAATTTGCATATTCATTTGCTCTATCAGCGTCAACTTCCAAAATTGCAAAGTAGTTATTTCGTAATTGCTCGAACACTTCGCGGGCGTAATTTTTTGAATTCACAACTTTACGTTCTTCTACATTGAGCACCGGGACAGGGAGATTGCCTTTTGCTGATTTGCAGTATACTGAAATTCCCGATTCCTCAAATTGATCCAAAAATGATTCACACGTTTCATCAGTGAGAAGCTCGATATTGGAAAAAATGTCTGTGTAGAAGATGTGCTGGCAAGGGATAAGGTATCGACGGAAGAAATCACAGTCACAGCAGGCCGTATCAATAATCTGAAACTCTTTCCCGTTGTCGACAATCTCATTCATTTGTGTGATTTCTTCTGCAAGCAAACGTTGAATTGGGAAAGGAAACCTGGTAACGAAGGAGATAATGCGATCGGGGGCATTGTGGATAGAGATTTTACTGATTTTGTAGGTTGTTGCATTAGCTTCGGCCATGCTTTGTCGTTTCTGATCGATTTGGAAAATACGCTTACAAGCATCTATATAATTAATACATAAAAAAAATTATACTCCAATTTTGTATTCTGCATAAATATCACCAAATACCTTGTAGATTGTCAGGTTTTTTTGTAATCAACTTCAACTCTGAATGGTACGATTCAATCGCATTTGTAGATGTTGCCTGCAGTAAGATAGGGCAATGCTCTCGATTCCAAAGAGCCCATTGATGACTTCGTGGAAGATACATTGACAAAATGTAATTCTGGATATCAGTGACAGGACACTGATCAATCGCATCGTTTATCAGTGCCTTGCAGCCTATCTTTGTTCGCTTAAACATTGCTTTGATTATCATTGCGCGGGTTTTTACGTGATATATTTGTTGCATCCAGTTTCTCATCACGTGGACAGTGCACAACAAAATGTCGACATTTTGTTCTCCTGCATTCAGTCCAGGGAAAGCCTTCTCAACTGCATTCGATTCGATTGTACTATCATCCGTCAATATATAGCGCGGTTCCCACTTTCTAGCATACTTTCTCACACACTGTAAACCTTCGCCAACAATTTCACTTTCCTCATATGAAACAAAAAAATGTCCACCAACGTTCCAGCTCATATAGTCATCGCGAATATAAAGCGTAAATAACTTCCAATTATATTTATTTGTATTGTGAGTTGCATCCATCAATATAAACCATCCAAATTTCTCTAGAATCTGTCGCTGATAAATTGTTGAAAAGTAAAGTCCCTCCAGTGTAATAGTTGAGAACCTCTCAGCAACATAACTGTTCACCTGTAAATATTCTAACACTGCCGCAAAATCTGATTCTAAATCAAGCACACTATTGTCTCCCAAATTTTTCTGAAATGTTGACTGGATATTGCAAACAAACTGTGTGGTAAGGAGAGGTGTCAGGGCTTTCAGTTCCATGTTTTCATTCACTTGTTTAAGGGCTTGCACAATATGTGGAGGTTGATATGGTTTCACTGCTTCTGTTCGAACAATTTCCTTCAAAGCAACCGGAATTTTAACTTGGTCTGAGGTTTCCAATGGATACAAATAGAGGATTGAAAAAAGATCCTCAGGATAAGGAAGAAGCAAAACGTAGTGTTCCCAATTATTTGTAAGGATTTTAAGTTGTGCAGAACACAAATCTGGTTCACGGACTGTTGTAATACGTTGTTTGGATTTGATTTCCTCCTGTTGCGTGCTTGATTTCCAAAGCATCTTCAGTCAACAGCAATAAACTTTTGTATTAAATTCTCCAGATACAGAGTCGTAGTCACGAAATTCCCTCCACACGCTAGATGATAATTTCCGTAATTCATCAAATTGATGGCTTTTCAATTTTGTTAGAGATATGTTAAATAAAAGGGAACGTTGTGTAGAAAGATTGAGTTTGGAAATATCAGTGAATGTGAGTTTATCGTATTTCCACACAGTAAGTGCCATTGCGGGAAAATTTGAAGTGGAGAAAAATTTTCAACCGATGAAAAAATTCGAGTTTTTGACAGCACTTTTTTGGGCTTTAAGGAAGCCCTATATCTGTCCAAAATCCGTTTTAAACAAATTTTGCACTATTTCTGCATTTTTCTTTTATCATTACAACGAGAAACTTCATCACATGAGTCCAAACACCAAAATCGAGTTGGTGAAGTGTATCGAGGGCAATACATTGAAAAATATTGCAAAACGGAAGGTCCCAAAGTGGATTCTTTGGAGAAATTTAAATTATTAGCAAGATTTAGAATCAGAATCAAAAAATATAAACCTTCATTGGGACATTCGCAAACCCATGGCTCTTCAAAGTTTCTTCTCGAACTTTGGATGATTTGCATTGAACTTGGGCGTAAATTTCCTTGGCATCAGCAACCGTACGTTTTGGAAATTCGTCATTCAGTGCATTTGTTAAACTAGAAAGATTGTCTTGATCAACTTTGCAGTGAGGACAAGGATAATCCGCTACAACCGCATGCGTTCCAATATAGTATATGGTTTCCATATGATCCATTGTAATTTGGGCAACATGTGCAAAGACAGCTTTGGGATCTAACCTGCATAAAGCAATACTTGGTTTAAATTTAAATCTATTAGAAATTCCTTAGAATAACTTACATTTGTCAGTATTCAAAAGAAATCCAAACCAAAAAGTGACTAGAAAAACAAATTCAGAGATCAGATGCAAACTGAAATCATCAATCTGCTTTTTTACAATGAGACTTAGTTTGGATGACTTTTTGGGACTTTAGCTCAAATGAAAGAGCTAGTTTTGGAGGTGAGGAGATAAGCTCTTGAGGTTTTGGCTAAGAGGAATGCGTTGATTAGAGTTGCTGCCAAGGAAATTGCGACATACAGTCTCCACTGATTTGAATCACATTTTGTTGTATTACATTTCAGTTATATCCCAGAATTTCAAAAATAACTCAAGCACCAATTTATTTTTAAATCTGGAACAATTACTACTCAAAAATACTTCAATTCTCATATATTAGTCATTTACTAAAAAATGCAAACAAATAAACAACAAGTACAAATTTCCCCTTGAATTTTAAATGCTCCTCAACCTCTCTATAGTCAAAATCAATAAATTGCTTCACTATAAGAAAATGTAATTTTCAAACAGAATAACTATTAGCTTGAGATCCTACTTGCAAGAATTACTCTCGGTTTGATACACCAAACCTAACAGCGAGTGCAAACTCAGTGAATTTATAGACGTGTTTGATTAAGTCTGAAAGTTCAACACTGACAGTTGACTTTAATTAGTGACACCAAGAACAATGACTATGTAAATAAAGCTATCAGCAATAATGAAAGTAACCTCATTCTCTGATCTATTGTAGTTGGCATGATTAATAGGACATATGACAACCTAAATATAATAGAATTATAGAAATATTTGTATGTTTCATCAACTTTTCTTTTTACCCATTTTCAGCAAGTAAGTTTCTGAATCATACAGCTTCTTCAGGTGGCAAATCAATAATAATGAATCTATCAACTCTAACTTAAACAAAAGTTCTCATCATTGGGCTTTGCCATGCATTAAGAAGGGGTGGTGGTATCCTATCAACAATACAGGCATGACTAATCCTTGTTTACAAGCAGTTTAAATGTATTTTGGGCAATTTTTCAAGTCAACTTTGTTTTGAAGTGCAATCTAGAAATTTTTGTGAATGGAAATTTGAAAGAGAATAAAGGAGTATTGTTCATACCCAGTTTGCATTTTGATTCACAGATCCGTCTGCAATTAGATCTGTAAATAGAACTCCTAAAGACATGGTTTAATTTCCAACCTGAAATTGTTTAGAATGCACTTGTACCAAGCTCAATGATATCAACTCTGCTTGCTTGCATGCCCAAAATAATGTCTATTGTCGAGTCCTTCATAGGAAATCCACCTATAATGTAATCAACAAAGGCTGGTTGTTTTAACAAGACGAACATTAGAATACAAAACTGAAAGAGTAAAGAAAGGATGTTAGGGAAAATTTGAAGAAAAACAAGTTTAAATTATGTATTGAGATTGATATGCACCAGTTCTTATTGGAACTTATGTGAGGGGACAGAATAATTTGGCAAATTGGGTTCCACAATTCAATCCTTCTCTTGTTCCTTTATGAAGCTGAAAGTACAGCAGCGACAAATGATGCAACTTCTCGGAGGACTCTGAAACTTGTGTGGGATTGGGACAGTCTTAGGCAGCTTTGATTACATATGTGGAGTTTCTTGTTCTTTTTTTTTTTTCTTGTTTTGTACTTTTCAGTATTGGTGATTTTAGAAACAAAAATTCATGTAGTGTGACTTTTTGTTATGTTGCCTTTCCAATTTATTGAAAAATTCTGATTCCATGAGAATTCCATTAACTTGAAATATTGGCAGATTCCTTGTATCAAACCCAAGATGATAACGACACAGGTGTCATTATTAATCAAAATTTTGTGATAATAAATTTTATTTATTAAAATGTATTTTTTTTTGTTATTGATCATCTGGGTTTTCCTGAAGGAGAGAAAAATGGTTTGTTGTGAAAATGGCTGCTGTGTTGGGTTTTTCTTCATCCATCTTATGCCTGGACATTATGGAAGACAATGAAGCAAATAAATGGATGTTTTTGTCTATGTTGAAATTGAACGTGTTGCTAGACCATTGATTCTGATCAGTTCCATTACATTTCAACCAAATTGGACATCCCAAATCTCACTGGAAAAAAACCCACTCACTCAATTGCATACTTCTATCTCTTGCTAATGCATGTGTGCTTGTAGATAAAACCCTAAAACCCTAAGCATTACTAAAAATTTAATCTGGACTAGAAATAAGAGATTATCCTATATCTGACCTTCTGGTTAGAACAGCTGGATACGGAATTCACTTATATCATACGTTCAAACAATAATGTGATTAGAGTCATTTTTTTTTGTATAATTCTTATTAGTTTTAACCACCATTATTTGAATTTTACAGTTTGAACAAGTTTCACAAATCACAAATTTCTCAGTCAGTATTTTACAGTTCTACAGACACCAATTGACATACATTAAGCAGTTTGTTGATGTCCCATCAAGCGCTCTTACTCTTTATATGATTATCACCCTCCATCGTTTCTGAATTCCCCTTGATTAACAAATTGGTTGCACAAGCAAGCAGGAATATGTTTTTATAACATTTCTTCCAAGACTAAGACTGGAGAAGCTGAGAGAATTGCCATGGATCATGCCACAAAATCTGCAGCCAAAATTTGCAATGTCTGAGGTAAATTATAAACATGGAGTGGGAAAATATTAATTAAAATTTTTAATTTTCTTCTGGATAATTGAAAATTCAATATGGTGTCAGAGAAACAGAGCCAAATAGTCTGGGGTTAGAATGTGATTGATAATGTGATTGAAGAGATTTACTAGTAGAACATATGATTCCATTTTTGTGAGTAAAAAGAAAAAGGTTATAAAGCAAGTGGATAGTGTTGTGAGAAAATAATTGAAACTTGTGAAAAGTAAACAGACAGGATTTCTGATAAGAGAAGTTGATGAACTGTTGCGTACTCATTTGTGGAAGTTTAATGTTGCAGAGCCTGATTTAGAAAGTAAAGAATAAATTTATTAGATGTGCACTTGTTCACAAACACTATTCATTTTTAAAAACTGATCTTCAAAATTTAAGACTTGCAACCCATTAATGTGAGTTGCTTGTGATAGCCCTATATAAACTTGTCTCTTGGCAAATGCACCTTTCAAATCAACAACGACCCCTGCCAAAGTCTGTCCTTGACTTTTATGAATTGTCCTGTATAGAATAAATATCAAACACCAAAAAAAAAAAAAGAAACCCCCAAACAACAATTATCATACATTGCATAGCATAATGTGAGTGGAAACTGCTCTCTTGTTGCAACAATATTACTGTTAACTTTCAACTCCCAAACCACCTGCTTAATTCTGTGAATTCCATATCCTCCAAAGTCTACCTCGATAAATCTTCTAAAAATTTATATAGATGAATTAGTTTGGTAAACGTATATACTTTGACTTTTTATCAAACACTTCAACACCACTCCCATGTGACCATTTACCAGATTTAATTTTGAGTGATTATGCAACAACATTAACATTTAAAATATTTATCAATTTATTGAAATCACTATTTGGATTGTTCATACCTCTGCACCTAATCTTAGTTCTAGAACTACTGGCGCAAGACACAATTCACCAAATTTCATTCCAACATTTCTCACACTAGCATTGTAAAACATATTGTTTGCTAAAAAATAAACAGATGATCCTGGCAAAGTATCCAAAACGTTTAAATTTTCTTTATCAACATATTTACGCAAACAGTATTTTAGATCTGATACACCTCATTAATCAAGAGAAAAATTACATACAACTTCATAGGTTTAATATTGGGCGGAACTGAAGGTAGTGGGCGCTTCAAATAATCTAACAATCTCTTTGACTTGGTATCCAAAATACCTTTAGAAATAGATCCAAAACATGTATTCATTGTTTGTCCTTTTGTTGGAAGATTTCTGTTAACTAAGTTGAAGAAAAATTGAGTAAAAAGTATAAGTCTCAAAAAAAATACTTGATCTACCTCAAAATGCGATCCAATAGGAAAACATCTACCCCAGCATTCAGAAGTGATAACAAACTTGCCTTGAACAGGAGGAAGTTGATTGAAATCAGTGCAAACTACCAGCTTTATTAATTTTTTTTTAGTATGGTTATGAAAAGTAACAAATGACTGCAATAAATACCTGAATGCCACCAAAAGGATTGTCATTCCCACATAGATTTCTTGTAATCTCATCCATATTCTTAAACGCCTGTGCAGACAACATAGAGGCTAAGAGTTTGAAAATTACTAGAATAATCATGAATAAAACTCCAAGAAATTTGCATCTACCTTTTTCAATGATAACTAATGCTACAGTTCGCCATCTTTTTTTTGTGTTATGGTTGAGTGTTCAAATTTGCTCATTAATTGACCCCTTTCGAATGTCCAAATCAATTCCAAACCCACTAAAAGAATGAATGGTTTTGCCTCCAAATTGCAAAGCTGCGATTCCAGTAGTGGCTTTTTATAAATGGATTTAAGCAACTAGCTTTAAAATATCCAGACAAAACTTGTATCTGTTACATACCAATTTGTTTTTCTGGCCAATTGTTTAATGAGATTTTTGATCATAACAGTTTTTCCACAGCCTAAGAAGCATTTATAAAAGGCAAAGTTATATAGTATTGCATACATACCAGCTTTTCCTGTAATAAGTATATTCTTTTTCCTTTTAAAAAATTGTAATATTATCTGCTGTGTCCGTTTAAATCATGATATAGTTCAAAATCAAGAGAGAGCGGAATAAACTAAAAAACTTCTTACAGGAGTTAAACAGATCTCTGGTGGCTCCATGATGGAATTTAAAATTTTGACATCAGAAATTGTGGACTTGAGGAAAAAATCTCTTTGCGGTCTAATTTAAAAGAATTAAAAAAATGCATTGCAATCAAAATGAAGCTACTTGTGTGTCTTTGACGTTAAAACAACTCCTGCTGACTTTCAGACTCAGACTCAGAATCAATTACAAAAATTACACTGGGTAGACAAAGACTGGTACTGTGGGGAGTTTTTTTGTGCTTTTTAGCAGTTCCTGGTATGTTGGTTGTACTTGAAATATCCTGGATAACAAAGTCATCCTCCACTGTTAAGTCAATAACAAAATTTAACATGCTGCAAAGCCCAAGCCGCAATGCCTTCCAATAAAAAGAACAAAACAAAAAAATTGTCACATTCAACAACAAGCACTCTATTGTCTAATTCAAATGGAATCAATTTTTTTCAGATTGAAAACAACTTATATAAGCAACAGGACATTGCAAATGAGGATTCTACACTTAATTCAGATGATTCAGAGAACCCCCAGCCTGAATCAAATTTGAGCTTAATCCCTGAAGATTCAGGTGATTCTAAGCTTTCTCATCTACAGAATAAAGCTTCAAATCAACTTACGCAGAAATCAATTCAAAATGCTGTTAGTGCTGCCACTTTTCGACAATATGCAATGCAAGTACACTAAATTCTATATATATCAATTATTTATCAATTTAAATCAGTGCTTGGTCAGAATTTAAGGGGTGGTTGAAACTTAACTATGTTAAGAAATTTTAGAATTTGGATGGAAAAAAAAAGTTCACCTCAGCAATACCATTCAGAATTTCAGAAATTTTTATGTTATCAATGTGAAAAATCAGACTCAGTGGTTATTGATGGCTTTAGTGTTGTTGTTGAGGGGTTAGATAAATGTAACAGCACAAGGAAGCAATAAATATGAGAAACAGACAAGAACAAATCAATTGTACTGTTTTAATAGAAAGAGAAAGACAACAAGTAT
>JADGJK010000431.1:0-12016 GCA_027600645.1 Nowakowskiella sp. JEL0407
ACAACTCCCTTTTCGTTTTATACTTAATCTCAAATTTTTTCTGTTTTAAATAAATAATTTAAAATTTTTTTTTAAATTTTAAAAAAAAAAAAAAAAAGAAAAAGAAAATTCAAATCTTTGTCCACAAAAAAAAATACAAATGTAAAATACGGGGGTTATATACCTTCATATCTTGAATAGCGATTCCAAAATCAACGTTGGAATTCATTTCTTCTTCACTGATTGTCTTATCCAACAACTCTTCATATTCACGTTCCAACGTTACTAATTTCACTTCGGTTTCTTCTTTTCGTTTGGTGAGTTTTTCGACTTCCAGCTGCGTTTGGTTGTATTTCTTCGATAACTATTTCATGTAAAAAAAAATCGAACATAATATAATAGATAAATTAAATGCGATTCATTTGTTTGAAAAAAATAAACGGTACTTACATCTTCAATCAACTCAGCTTGCTGTGCTAATTGGGTATTCGCTTCCAACAACTCACGATGTTGTTTTTCGATTTCTTCGGGTTTACTTGGCGGTTTGGAGTTTTCTTTCAAGTATGCGAGTCGAGATAATGTATCGCGCATTTGTTTTTCTTTCTCCGTTGTGAATTCCTGTTTCAGAAGGCATAAAGTTAAAATTCATGGAGTATTTGAAAATGCACTATGAGTTTACGGAGGGAACGAATTCGGCCATCATTTGTGCCATCTTTTCACGTTTCTTCTTATCTTTCTCTTCTTCGCTCATTACTGGAGTCTTGAGTGCTTCTTGAAGTTCCGTGATTTTAATCTATGTCCGTGAAAAAAAAAATAATTAACAACATAAACCAAATAAAAATGATCTCAAAATCTCACCTTCAAACTTTCGACTTCTCGCTGTAAAGCATCCCGTTCTTCCTTGGTACTATCCAACAAAATATTCGTTTCCTCCTTCTCAAAGATCGCTTTCTCCAACTGTAAATTCGCCGCACCTAATTTACCTGTTATTTCCTTGTTATCGTTGACAACCTCAGTTTCTCGTTCCGATAAAAGTTGGAGTTGTTCTTTCAAATTCTCGAGGGTTGACAAGTGTGCTTTCAGCTCAAGGTCCTACAACAAAATACATAAAAATCAAAGAATAAGATAAATAACCAAACGTTGACAAAGCACCTTTTCGGCAATTTGATCACTTAATTCGTTTTCTCTTCTCAAAAACTCTTCTCTTTCGTCGTCAGTCATTGGGACAGCTGGTGTTTGCGATCGCGGGATATCAGGTAACGTTATCGCCGGAAGCGGCGTTGCGCCATCTGCTGATCCAGGTCCGGTTATCCATTGCTCTTGTGGAACCTTATTACCTGTAATACCCCGTTAACACCTTTTTTTTCTAAAAATATTTTTCTCAATAAACTCACCAACACGCCAGTTGCCAATTTCACCCTCTAAACCGAAAATATAACTTTGCATCGTTGCCATATCCGCTTTCGCTTTCTTTAGCAATGCTTTTAATTCAGATGCACTCAGCTCGGAGTTAATCTTGGCTTTGTTCTTAATCGTCTTTGCTCTGCATAAGATACAAATGAAACGCTGATTTGAAAAAATGATTCTAGTAACTTACCGCATACCGAATCGAAGAGTACTGAGGGTTTCCGCTTCATTGAAAGAACTGGGGGAGCAATTGATAATGAGAGTTGTTCGAGAGTTACCACCGAGAGATTCTTGTAAAATTCGCGTCAACTTGGAGTCTCTGTATGGAATATGCGAAGACTAACATGAAAAAAAAATAAATAAATAACTATCAAGCGCTACTCAGTTCAAAAAAAATTCTCCAAACCTTTCCGTCCGTCAAATTGTTAATAACCATACCCAACGCAGCCAAACTCTTATTAATCTTCTTCGCTTCTTCAAGCGTCTGTCCAGTAGCACCAGTTTTCCCAACTTTCTCAGATCCAGCCAAATCGACAAGATACAATTTACCCGTTTTCGACGACCCGTCAATCAAATTCTTTTGGTTAATCTGAAGCACGAAAATCGAGTGGGATCGAGATGATTCGGCGTTCATGTTTGTGTAAGCAACCATTCGTGCGCTTTGTCCACGGCGCATTGCTTCGTAGACGTCGTCCACTGATCCGACGAATACTTCGAGAAGTCCTTTCACGTATACACCTCGGTTCTTTTCTTCGTGAATTGGTAAATTGTCGTTTACAGCTGTAAAACGAAAGTTAATTTAAAATAAAGCAACAAAAAAAAAAAAGAAAAGTTGTCTCATTACGATTCAACAAATCTCTGATTTTCTCCATGTAAATTTCCATATAACTAACTCGCACAGTAAATTCCAGATTCGACGGCGCATCGTAAATCGTCTTAAAAATACTCTCAACAAGTCGAGGCGTAAGACCTTTCAAATCATTATTTTCCATATCTCCCATCATCGTATACGTTTTTCCAGATCCTGTCTGACCGTATGCGAAGATGGTTCCGTTATATCCCTTCATTACATCTATTCAGGAAAAATTTAGTGATTTAGCAATTGAATTTAAATTAGACGGATTTTGTTGCGGCTGAGATGGGAAAGAAAGTGTGTAGATGAGAGATGTTTTGCGAAAGTATGTTTACCATCTACGACAGCTGCAGCTGCATAATCAAACACCTCTTGTTGAGTTTGATTCCATTCGAAAATTTTATCAAAGGCGAATACTCCAGGATAATCTTTCGACTACATAAAAAACACAATAGTTGAATCATTAACAAATCCAGTAAATCGTAAAACAAATCATGAATAAACGTGAAATAAAACCAAGCACCCCTGAAACAAACTTCCCTCATATCAATCCTTCCCACACCCAAACCAAAAAATCGACAAAGAATCAAATGCATTCAGTTGTGAGATTTACCTCTAATTTAACAGTTGTTCGGTCATCATCGAACGAAACAACAATTTCTCCTTTTTCCTTAATTTCTCTCGAATTCTGTGGTCGGAAACGACATACTACGCGAATATTGTTTCCGGATTGTTGTGGGTCAGGTGTTGCAGACATCGTTTAGAATATAAACGTTTTTCAAAAAAAAAAATACAAAAAAGAAAGAATGTAACAAAAAATTTAACGAAATGAAAAAAATTGGAAACTGGGATTAGTTTCAAGATTAATGGAATATGCCAAGTGATTAAAGGAAGAGATTAAAGCGGATTCTAATTTGGAATGAGAGAGATGAAGTTGGAAGGAATTGAAATGTCTCCCAAGAAAGTTGAGAATTTGATGGTTGCACAAAATGTCCAAGTGCGGCGCGAGTTCAAATTAACAACACTTTCGATGATACACTCTGTCAGGTTTTTTTTTATGCAGTATGCAATTTGGGATCGACTGTTATGTGAACTTCGAATGCAGAATCTATATAGCCAGCCAGAAGATTATGCGGGGTTTTTCAACCACAGTCTTCATAGAAAATCGTTGGACCTCAATGTGCAGTACGTCTATTCTAATCGAAAAAATCCTTCTCAGGTTTGAAAGAGCGTCAACATGATGTGCAGGACATATAACAACAACATATTTGTTAGTGATAGTGATCAGTTCAATTTATTAGTGTATCAAATCCGATAAAACCGATATTCTAAAGTCAAAGCAGAACAAAATATCGGAATTCGAAAACAGGTACTACTACCTTGGAAAAAGCATCTAGAATCAAGTATGAGAAGTCGTAAATAATATAAACATATTAAAAATGCTTTCTCTGTCGAAAACTGATTTAGAAATACTAAATAAAAAATTATTAATCAAATCAGTGCTCTATTCTGTGTTGTATATGGACCACTAGGGCGCTCATCCTACACATATTGCCTTGGAGAATACATCCACACCCGAACTCACCGAACAATACAACAATTTGAATTTTTTTTTGTAAGTGGACCCACTAGGGCGCCCATCCTATGCATATTACGTTAAAGATTTCTCCCCCGAACTCACCCAATATTACAAATTCATTTTTGAAAGCACAGAAAACGAAATGAAAGTTATACGGACCTTGAATAAACCCAAAATTGCTACATGTAATATTTCGCTTGAAAGTTTTATGGTAATGAGGAGGAGAAAAGGGGGCGGAACGCAATCAGACCGCTGATTTTAAAGCCGAGGTTGGTGACAGCATGTCAAATTTAAAATTCATATAATTAATCTTCAATCACAAATAAATAGTCCATCGTTATCATTCCTTATAACAAAAGTCCCAACCTTCCCTCGCCGATCTTCATCGACCATGAATTCAGCCATGTCCTTCCATTTCATTTCGTTCCTCGTCTTAAATCCTGGTTTGATACTAACAGAGTTTATCGGAATCAAATCCAGTTCCCAGAAACAAAGCAATGCGTATGGAATCGTTTGTTCTTGTATGACCGCTCTAGAGGAATTTACAAAATTAAATCACGTAGTTACAAAATTTTGATAGAACATACCCTATTTTCTCAATAACATTTTCGAGGAACGAGTTTGATATGAGCCCACGGAATGTCAAACTAATTAAATCAACTTTCTCGCAGGGCTTCGGTGGTTCGTAAACTGCCAAATACGGGTCTATCGAATCATTGACCTTTATCCTTGGAGAATCAATGCAACAAAGTCCGACCCACTCAACAAACTGCTCAATATCCTCCACAACCTCAACGCTGACTTCCTTTCGTTTTTTTTTCGGTTCTTCGCCCTCAATTGATAACACAATTCTCGAAATCACTTCGGAGTCAGGAAACCAAATCGATTCCAGAATCGATTCGTTTTGTATGATGGGTTTCTTCTCAATTTTCGAAACGGTGCGTTCAGGAAACTTCATTTCCATGGATTCACCGTTTGATATTGATGTGAGATTTGCAATCCAATCGAAAGATTCTGTGAATGTGTTTTCGCAAACCCATCGTAATCGATCGTAAGTTTTCTGCTTCGGTTTGAATTCAGGTGAAGATATATCAATCTCCACACCTAAATAAGTTAGACCTTTTAAATCCACCATGACTCTTCAGAACCCATCGGTGATTTACGTACAAAAAACATCCCCGATACTCTTTCCGTTCAACCCAACAGTTTCGAAAGAATCTTTTCCAAACTCCATCTTCAAAATTCCGTTTTCGACGCATATTAAGTCTCGTTTTTGGTTGGATGTGGCGATTGCCGTGAATTTTCCAGAGCGCATTGCGGTAACAAAATTTGGGTCGGTGAAGAGTAAGACGGGAGCTGTGAATTTATAATAAAATTGATTTTGCGGTTTGAATAGTTCGGAAAATAACGATTGTGATGCGTTCTTGGGTTTTGGGACGAAAATCTGAGCCTAAACAAATTTCAACAACGGGAACTAGCGGAATTTAGAGATAAAAAATAAGCACGATACCGAATGGACATAGTTTACAGAGGATAAAATGTCAGCGTAGGACGAATATGTGAATTTTCGTTTCCCGGTTTCTGCTTCCGCTCTCTGGTTGATTTTCTTAAGTTGAAATTTTGACATTTATCAAAAGGCTGATATGTGTCGATTTGGCAAATCAGTTAATACACATTTTTATACTAATTAAAATTCACAAAAAACTAGATCTACTTTGATATTTAAATTGTTATATAGAAAATCGCGTGTACCTACACTCAAAAGTCTGCAAGTACCTTTTGGAATCAGGAAAGCTGATGACCTCGCAAACCTTTAATTTTCGAATCTTCTAATCAGACAGCAATGGAGAACATTAGTCGGCTGACGTCACCTTCCATTTCCAGACACACAGTGGCTCTGGACAACTCGTGCGTTCAGCCCCAGTGCTACCAAGGGAAATTTTCTTTTTGTCTCGATCCTTTTTTTCTGTTCCACATAATTCTATCGCTTGTTTTTTTCAATTCCTAGAAATTCTATTCGTTTGAAATCTTCTTAGACCAAAAAAAACCACACATCGTCAACTATGAAAACCTTTGCCATCACGCTTTTCGTTGCGACGTTCTTGTTGTTTGCGACTCTTGCTGTCGCCTATCCACCAGACTCACCGTACACGGCTTGCAACTACGCTTGTTCAACCGCATACACTAATGCTAAGAACGCGTGTAAAGCAAAATCGGGATCTAAATGTCCTTCAATATCCGGTGGAACGAAATGGTAAAACCTTGAGATTATTTTCCACTTTGTGACAAATACTTTAAAAAATGCTTTTATTTTATATAGTATCGAAGATTTATGTAACGCCGATGTGAAATGCTACGCTGACTGCAAATCTCAGTTTGATAAACCTGACACCTACTACTCCGCAGATTTCGCGAGAGTTTGCGCGGATTTTATTGATTTCCCGCAATGCACGGACTCAAACACTAAATACCAAGTCGGAACTGATGGAATCCATTATGGATCTGAAAAGGGACGTGCTTGTATCAGTCCTGATGATTTCCACAAAGTGCATGGATACGCTTGGTGATTATGAGGGAAAAAACTAGATACTGGTGTTTTTATATTGTAGTTTTTTTTTTGCTCTATTGGTTTTTTTCTTATGTTCTTTTTTTTTAATTCTATAAATCAAATCCCTTTTTTTTTTCTTTGATTAGATTTCTTTAAAATTGAGTGCTAAACATTTTAATTTTCCAAACAAATACAGATCACATTACAGACTCTAGCACTGCATAAAAAAGTAAAATAATTTACTTATTATTATGAATTTATAAAACTGAAAGAGTAGGTAACTTGATATAGTAAATAGCTAATATATAGTTTTTTTGTTGTTATTTACTTGAAACTTGTAAGAAGCAATACCATAATTTCAGGAATAAGTAAATTCTAGCCCATTTCAAATGAAAATTTAGGTTTTTATTATTTTCCTACTATAATAATGTTATTTAAAATTAAAATATTCACAATTTCATGCAATAAATGAAACTTATTACATGGAAGCATATTTTTTAAGTTCATTAGACTAGAAACTGGCTACAAATAGGATCAAATTGGATTAATAATAATTAACAAAGAGTCTTTTGTACTTACCGATTATTGATCTGAAATAATTCAAAAAATTTTAAACTAAGATGAAAAACAAAAATAATGTTTGATAATAATCACTTGAAATAAATCCAATACTTTATTGTATTAACACAAAATCATTTTTTCTATTTTTATGTATTAAAATCTCAATTTACATGATTCAAAAAAGAAATAGAAGCACCTAATATACTTATTGTATTACACTTGTTATTTATTTTAATAATAATATAAAAAAATTAACTGGTTCCCTTCCTAACCTTCCCAACCCCCTCAACCTCCATCAACCAAAAAATCCAAACAAAAAAAACCTCCACCGTTCCCATCAAATCCCCATCTCATACATCCCTTTATCACCACACAATTATTAATGCCACCGTTTCTCCAACCCACTCGCACCACCCTCCTCCCACTCCCCCTTCCCAACCCACAACTGATGAAAAGTTCCCAAACTCCCCAACACACTCCCACCAATCCACGCCCCAAACCTCCGTTCCGCACTCCCACTTGCCGCACTAATCTTTAACCTCGCCGATACATGCATTAATTCCATTTCCAAACGTTTTGTAAAGTCGGGGAAGAGTGTTGATCCGCCGGTGACAAGAATGTTGGAGTATAAGGAGGGACGGAGGTCGACGTCGCAGGAGTTTATGGTGTCGTTTAAAAGTGCAGGAAGGGGTGTATGATGTAACGTAGTTGGATCCTACACAACGCCAAAAATAAAAATATAAAAAACAAATAAAAACAATAAAAAAAAATTAAAAATGGGGTGGGTGGGGGGACATACAGGATTTCCAAGCGTTAAATTCGGTTGAAATAACACTTCCGGTACTTTCCATCGATCCGCAACCATGAAATTCAATCCATCCGGAAACTCGAATGATTTCGGTGGGATTTGACCAAGCGAGACGCGATCATTCGATCTCAACGTCGTGCACACTAATTCCTTAAACTCTAGCAACACTTTCTTCACCGCAAACTCATGAAACGAAGCACTCGTCACACTTTTCCTCTCATTCAACAAACTCTTACTCTGCATCGTCAAATCATACGGGATTTTTTTTGCGACCAAGTAATGCGGTACAATGTCGCGATGGTCCATTAAATTTTGAAGGAGGAGTTGTGCTTGGGATGATAAAAAGTCGCCGGCTATAGGTTGTTTTTGAATGGATTTTTTTATTACGTAGCCGTCGAAGACTGGTACGGCGGATGTGAATCCTGCTCCAGAGTCCAGCACCAACGCGGTTGGTTTACCAGCCGAAAACCTGATTCCAAGGAGAGAAAAAGAAAAATAAGAGAAGTGAAAAATAAAAACAGGTAGTGTGGAGAGTTTACGCGGATAGAACGGCAGATCGACCAAGGTAAAGCGCAGGCACATTATACTTTTCAAACATAATTTCAGCGATTTTTTCACGGTGTTCTTTTGTGCTCCACGATGGTTCGCAGATTAAGAGTGGATGGTCGACGGGGTTTAATCGTAAGCGGGTAGCGTATGCGTAATCCAATAAATCTTCGAAAGCGTCCCAATCCTCGACTAAAACCAAGGGTTAGTTAATCAGAAAACACACCAAAAATCAGTTGAGAATAAAGAGTGAATGTACTTAATCCAGACGAGTTGTTTTGTCCGTAAGGGTTTTTTACATCGATATTCTCACGCCAGAATAATTCAGTTTCACCGATCGCAGTATTTGATTTTCTCTTCACGGCCGTTGTTGGAGCATCAGACGAAGAAGGGTCTTCAGTGTCCATAGGGACCACGCCGTCGTTCTTTGACTGCAGATAGCCCACGTCAGAAGCAAAGACAGCGCGCGGCAAGTCTTCGCCGGCATAGCCAAACTTGGTACACTCCTTGCCCACATCCAAAACAAGCGCACTCACTTCGTCTCCGCCATATATCATGTTGGGTGAGGGTGGCAGTGTAGTGAAATGGCGTCCCACTCGACCCACATGAAGGTGCACTCTCTGGCGGTGCAGCAGAAGCTCAGCTCCAACGCCATTCTGCAGACGCTGCTGTCCACTGCCCACGACTCGCACTTTGTGTTTGCCAACATCGACAAGCCACCAGGCATGGCTCTCTTGCTCCCCTCATCTCCACTGACTCTCTTGTGTAGATGGCACTGCGTTCCTGCTCTCGCGTCCAAACGATCTCCCTTTACTCTCCGACGGCTACGCGTACATGGACAAGGAAGCTAAGAAGATCATGACGTTTGGTGGTGGCTCCCTCCAGATGGAAGTCTACGAAATAAAACACGGCTTTGTGGTCGGTGATGAAATGAGTTCAATGTACTTTGCTTCATTCACTCGATTCTATAAAAAAAAAAATTGTATTAATTTGTTTAATTTTTGGGATTGGGTTGTGTAGGTCGAGGTTGAGGTGTAGGTTTCCCGGAAGTACTATCCATTTTATTCAGTATATCAAGGTTCCTCTTGAACGTACGTTACCCTTCCTCCAGACTACAATTTACCTGAAAAAATTTCTCAACTCTCTTTTTCTGTTTTTTTTGGTTGTTAGATAGAATCCCGGTATCAATACAAACCGCAAAGACACTTCCACACACAATTCCAGAAGTGAAAATTGACGCAATCCTAACCGCGAAAAGTAAAATCTCTTACAATTTCCTTTTTTTGTTTTTCAACTTATTGGTTTACCTTCTTTTAAAACTAATCTCGTCTCATAGATATCGATACACCGAAAAAAGCCATATTCGAACGATACAAACGTAACCATTCTTGGATTGAGGAAATCTTTTCACCAAACCACGCACGTTCGTAACCAATTTCCACTTTCAAAAGCGCATCCTCAGAATCAAATCTAAATCTCTTTTTTGGTTATAGAGAAGAAACATCGTCGACAGAGTAGCACAGACCAACATGAATTATCTGAAAAATTAGAAGAATTACAGAACTTGGAACGAGAGTTGAGTTTAAAGTATACAGAGAAATTGAATCATGTTGAAGAGAATAGGAAGAAAATGAAGGAAATGTTTGATTCTTTGAATAACTGTAAATCGAAAGAGGTTCGTTCGCAGTGATTTCTTTTGTGATTCTTAGTTGTTGATTTTTTTTTTTTTGGGGTCTCTTTTGGTGGTAGGATTTACAAGCACATGAACTCTTATATCAAATTTGAATTACCCATATCCCTTTATTTGGATCCTTGGACCTTGGCCAAATTCATTTGTGCCACACTCCAATTAATAATTGTAATTAAAAAAATCTCGAAAATACATTTCAATCCTCCACCAAAACAATGTCTCAAGATGGAATGGTATAAACAACATTAAACAACCCACTAAAAAAAAAACACTCGCTCACTTCTGAAATTCATCAAACAGCACGGTCGAAAAAAAGAAAAACTCTCCGACGACGTAATTTCCGCACAAAAAGCCAAACAAGCCGTGAAAATCGCTGAGTACCGGTCTCTCTGCGATCAATTTTTAGTAAAGGTTTAACAATTTTTATGAACTCTTGGAAACATTTTTGGGTATTTTTTTGTCTTGATTTTAATTGTTGGTTTTTTTTCTTGTAGAAAAGGAATAAAGAATTATCAAATGAGAGTTTTGAATTAATTACGCGGATATTATCGATAAACCAAGAATACTATTCCGTCTGGAACTTTCGTCGCGAAATTCTTTTATCGCTTTTCACATCTCTGTAAAAGCTTCCCCACTCCGTCCCCTTTCCCCCCTCATTCACCCATTCACATCCCATACATCACCAAAAATTCAATCAAAACACTAACACGAAATTCATATATTTTCGCAGATCAAAAGAACTAATCTACGAAAAATGTCTGCAAGAATTCCAATTTTCGGAATTAACGTTACGACGAAACCCGAAATCGTACTGGGTGTTCAATCACCGACGATGGGTACTCGATGTGATTGCTGAACCCGGCGCGTGGGAACGAGAATTGAAATTAGTTGAGAAAATGTTGGATTTGGATCCGAGGAATTGTAATAAACCCTCCCTCATTAATCATTTTATTTGTTACTTTTTTAACAATTTTTTTTTTTTTTTGGTGGTGGTTTGTGAAAAAGTTCACGGATGGGACTATAGACGTTATATTATGCAAAAATCATCCCTCCAATCTCCGCAGCAAGAATTTAATTACACGTCCACGAAAATTTCACAGAATTTTTCAAATTATTCGGCGTGGCATTATCGGAGTAAAGTTTTACATGGCGCGTTTGGTGGTTCGGAAAGGGATGGTGTGGTTCAACAAGGTTTGGTGATTTTGAGTCACGTGTGGGGTGTTAGAGGGATGTTTAACGTTTTTTTTTGGATGTAGATTTTGAGTTGGTTAGGAATGCGTATTATACTGAACCCTCGGATCAGAGTGCGTGGTTGTATCATCGGTGGTTATTAGGCGAAGGTAAAACAAAAATCGTTCCGGTGTTTTTTATTTTTTTATTTTTTTTTTTATTATGTGTGTTAAATTTTTCGTTGTTGGTGGGGGTTTAGATCAATATCCGATTCTTGTTTCGAGTGCGTACAAATTTAGTTCTTATGCAATTGTGGTGATATTTAATCAAGAAGTGAAGGTAAAAAAAACATGTCTTTTTAATTTTCCTTCATTTTTTTTTTCTTTGAATTAATTTTTATTTCTTAGCTTAAACTGGATAATCAGCATGAAATTAAGATTGAATCGGGAACGGAGAATGTCATGTCGCAAGTTTATTATATACATAACGTCAACGATACGAATACTGTTGTTATTCCGAAATTTGTATTCAGTGATGCGCGAGAAACGTACTGGAATGAAGAAATTAAATTAATCTTTAACGGTACTGAATTTTATTTTTATTGATTTATTTTCTTTGGTTTCGCTAATGTGTGATTTTTATTTTTTATTATTATTACTTTTTTTTTTTTAATTGTTCTTTAACTAATAGAAACAAACGAAATCACGATTGAACAAAACCAAAACGATACATTGAATTTACCAAAATCCCAACCACGGGAAATCTGGCAACGGGAACGGAAATCTATTGAAGAGTTGTATGAATTTGAACCAGATAGTAAATGTAAACACATCCATAAAAATTTAAAACATTTCTTTTTTTTTATTTATGTTTTT
>JADGJK010000432.1:0-11970 GCA_027600645.1 Nowakowskiella sp. JEL0407
GAAAAAGTTCAAGTTGACTTCTTATTCTTCTTCATTAGTTCTTTCTGCATACGGAAAGCTTCGTCGATAACCTTCTTCGCTTCAGGATCCTCATGAAGCAACTGTATCTCCGTTTTCTGAATACTAAGTCCACCGCTCTTCCGTCTTCTTCCACGACCTCGACTCAACCCCGCCGCTGCAGCTGTTACGCCAAGATCGCCGCTTCCCTTGTTAATCAAATCAACCGCCTCCTTTTCCGCTTTCTCGGCAGCCTTTGCACACTTGGATCGCTGCATAACATGTCGCAACATCGCATCTCGTCGCGAAAACTGCGTTTCACATCCGGGGCATTTATGTGGTTTCGTAGTTGCATGCACCGACGCGTGTCTCGTCAAATCATGTTGGCGAACAAACGTTGCCGCGCAATTCGGACAAGTAAACGGACGAGGTCGGTTAGAATCGTGCGTTTTCAAATGCGTAAGCAAATTAAACCGGCGGTTGAAATCTCGGGAGCACGTCGAACACACATACGTTCCCGTATTCGATTTGGATATTTTTATATTCGCAGTGGAGACTTTCAAACCACCTTTAAGCGTTTTGCTCGCGTTCGACTTGCGACGTGTTTTGGGTGTACTCGAAAACTCGTCATCTGAAGATTCAGAGAACTCGGCTTCCGACTCGGAATAAACATCAGATTGCATTTCGAAATCGTCGTCTTCATCTGAAACTTGATCTTTTTTCTCCTCAGATTCGGTTAATTCCGTAAATTCATCTGAATACTCCGTCTTTACGGCTCTTGGCGACGTTCCCGGAAGTCTCTTTTCGCCGTAATGTCCGGGCTCTGCGATCTCATCTGAATCGTAATCATCGTATTCCATTTTGATAAGGGGTGCGTCGTAGTAGTCTTCAGGCTCAATTTTAATCCGTCTCTCAGTCTCTTCATCTGAAGAACTTTGTGTGTTTTTTGCATTGTAATTATCGTCTACTTGATCGTAAACAAAACCAGAGGACTCTTTCCGTTCGGTATTTCCGTACGAGGGTGTTGTAGCATCGTCTGTAAACTCTATTCTCTCAAACACATATGGGTTAAATGCATCGTTATAGGTTGTGTACGTATCCTCTTGCAAACCATTGATAGACAACCCAGCAAGTTCAGTGTAAGGAGAAGGGGCGCTTTTGTTCTTCAACTTCAAGGAGTTGTCTGGGATAACTGGCGAGTCGTAGGTAAGCTCTGGGATCTCATGTGTGTTGGATTTCGCCGGAACAACGTTCTCAAACAAAGACGGGGGTGCATCTGCAATCGGTTGATCCTGAAGGTTCGTGAGGTAAGGTGACGCATCCACAGAAATGGGAAACATCGCTCCTTCGGTGGGATCAAACTCCGAGGCGTTCGATTCGTAGTTTGTCCAAGCAGGAGACGGAGTATAAGCAGACAAAGGTGAAGGTAACAAGTCGAAACGTGAGAAATCAACCGGGAAGTTATGCGTCTTTTTCTGCGACGAAGATGAAGCCAACATTGATAACGCCTGGTCGTTGGTGTCGCCAGGAAAGATTGGTGCCGCGAGGGAATCGTTCCAATTCAGTGATGAGACGTCAGGGTTTTGTTTCTGATTTAAGCTTTGAAGGTAAGCGCTGGTCGCCATGTATGGCGAGAGAAACTCTGCATTTTGCTTAGTCATATTTTGAAGTTGAGAGAGGGAATCAGGGGAAGGAAGGTACTGATTTGATTGATACTGAAGACCGGAAGATAAAAAGGGGCTAGTCCCTATATCTAGATTGGAAAAAATAGGATCTGGGGTTAAATTCAAAAACTTTGGGGCTGAACAATTACAAATTAAACACATACCAGTGAACGAGGGTACCGAATTATCACTATAATTACTCGAAGATTGAATAATTTTATACATCTGCGATGCTAACTCGGGGGGCAAATATTGTTGTGGCAAAGGGTCAAGTTGCTGCGCAGTGCTCTGAACGAGGGCAGACAATTCGTGAGGGAGCTGCGCTTGAGATTGCTGTAGGAGTTGCTGTTGTTGATATCGGGATCTTATCTTCTGCTTGAACTCAGCATACTCGCCCGCCGTCATGTTGGCGATCGCTTTCTGAATTTGGGCCAATTTCTGACTTCTCTCTGCAGGGGTTGGTAGTTGTAGTTGACTGCTCATAAATTTGTAAAAGATTTACGGAAAAATAGAGATTGACGGGAAAAGAATGTGAAAAAAGTGAATTGAGGGGTTTTGTTGCTTTTTAAAGGGAAAGTGACTGTGACAGCTGACTGTTTTAAATGACACAGAAAAAAAAGAGCAGATACTGTGCGAATAAGTAGCCGGGCGAGACTTGTAATTACGAAAGGATAAAGCTTATTCAGCCGGAAAGAAATACAACAAAAGTTAAACTGTGGGAGAAAGATTGTTTTTATCGGATCGTTTTTTGTCACACGCTCGTGATTTTGAAATCAAATCTAAGGGTGGCGTAGTTTCCGTTGGCAAACCTTGGCTTTTTTCTGATCTGGAAATTTATTCAGGCGCAATAGGCTTTGTTGCCTAGGCATTCTCTGGTTCGTTTTATTGCTTTTTACGTGTATTATTAATCATGTCCTTCTTTCTACTGAATCTTGATTCGTAACCCATGTTCTAGAACTTTCCCGGTTCTCGATCTAAGAGAATCAAAAACTTCAAAAACGGAAATCCGCCTAAACTGGAAAATTTTCTGATACAGTACAAAACTGATACTTTCACATGGCCATCATCTGCCCATTTTATTGCGCCGCTGATCCGTGTTCCAGGATAAATGATTTTCCTGATTCCCATCATTTCATAAAGTTGATAAAACCATATTCTTTATTTATTATGACTAAACAATAGTAGTAGTAAAAAATAGTTATGAAAAGAAGAACCAGAAAAGAGAACGGAAAAAAAAACTTAAAGATTGACGGTGTTTGTCAACTCCTTCAACACTTTCTGTTCCAAAACAAATTCTTTAACGTTAAATATGGTAGTATCGGCGATCGCTCGTAAGGCTTCTTCCGTCAAGAACGCTTGGTGGGAAGTAATCAAAACATTGTTGAACGTCATTAATCGCGCCAACACATCATCGCTGATAATGTCGGCTGATTTATCTTGGAAGAAGTAATCTGAAAGAAAAAAAGAATAGAAATATTAGCACTCATGTCTTGAAATCTTCAAAGTCCAATCTTTACCTGACTCATCCTCATACACATCCAATCCTGCTCCACCAATTTGTCCAGTCTTCAAACCACCAATCAAGTCAACAGTGTTAATCAACCCTCCTCGACTAGTATTGATCAATATAACTCCCCTCGGCATCTTTGCGATGGTTTCCTTGTTAATCATGTGCTTCGTAGTTGGCATCAGCGGACAATGGATCGAAATAACCTGACTCTTGGTATATAATTCATCCAAGTCATCGACGTATCGAATAGTTGGCATATCCTTCGCTCCTGCTTTAATCGCCGCGTCGTTTCCAATAATAATAGCTTCCAACTCTTTGTTTCGGTATACGTCGTAGCAAAGAATGTTGCAACCAAATCCGACCATAATCTTTACGAAACAGAGACCGATTTTCCCGGTTCCAATTACACCGACCGTCTTTCCGTGTAAATCTTTTCCGACCAAGTTCGAGAGAGAGAAGTTTCCGGTTTTAACGCGATTGTATGCGATGTGAACGTGTCTGTTCAATGTTTGCAATAATGCAACGCAGTGTTCGGCGACGGCATACGGTGAATACTGCGAATAACAAAATTACAATCATAGAGAATATCTGATGTTTTGAAAAACTTACAGCTGGTACTCGCGCAGCAGAGATGTTCAAAGCTTGACACGCCTTTAGGTCCAATTGATTAAATCCAGCGCATCTCAAAGCAACCATCTGCACCCCCATACTGCTTAATTTGGCCACAACCTCTCCGTTAGCGTTATCATTCACAAAGATGCAAACAATTTTGGATCCAGCAGCCAATGCAGCCGTTTGCATAGTGAGTTTAACAGGGAAATACTGAACTTCGAATTTGGCGATTGGTGCGTTGGGATCCTTATGTTTAATTGCTTGCAACTCCGCGTTAAATCTTTCGATAGCGTTGTCAAACACGGTTCGTTCGTACTCCTTGGAATCGTAAACGGTCATTCTCACAACACCGAGACGTTCGTTTGTTGCCGCATCGTGCGCATCAGCGAGATCAGCCAATTTGGTTCTGAAAGTACGAAGCTCTTCTGTCATGTATCGACAGATAGAGAGTGCCATAGCTGGGTATTGGTTGAACAACTTGTACATGTCTGCGTGCGAGATACGATAAATCGTGGTAACTTCAGATTCGCCAACAACGGTAGCAGAGTGTGGTTTTCCTTCAAGCTTCATAAAATAAATTAAAAAAACGGCAACTAAACTTATGTAATAAAATGATCCTTACCATGTTTCCTAAACCCAAAAAGTCACCTCGTCGAAGCGTAAGCAATTTCACCTCGTGCTCAGATTGCGACACAGACGAAGAAAAACCATCTTCTTCTTCACTAGCGCTTTCATTTTTTGGAGTCGCACCTTTAAACACCGCGGCTTCACCTTTAGCGATAATGTACAAGAATTGATCTGTCGCTCCTTCCCGAATTATCGCATGGCGTTTTTTCACAGAGACTTCATCGATTACGGCGGCCATTGCATTGATGTAATCTGGGACTGGTGACGACGAAACTACAGAGGGTCGGGTTGATTGCGGTTGCGTGGAATTGTTCGACTCCGTTGGAACATGAGGTTGAGCCAAAAGAACCGGGATCGATGAAAGAACGGAGATTCTTTCAGAGAGAGAGGACGGTGCTGAGTAGCTTGGAGTAAGGGAAGTCATTTCTGAAGAGAAAAAAAAATGAGTCAGCAAAGCGACAATACTTCATCAACGCACAATGATTTACCGTTTTAGGAGATTAAGATTGGATCGATTTTAAAATAAAATGAGAAGATGAGTTTGTAATGCTTAAAAAGCGGATTAAAAATAAAGTAATTGAAATTAGGTATTTGTTTAAAAAACGTGTGTGTGACAGGAATGCAGTGAAGTAGATAAGTTTTTAAATAATGAAAAACAGGATGAGTTTCTGGAGGAATTGATCTCCTTTAAATAAGCTGGCTTTTTGCGGAAACGTTTTGGTTGACGTGTGTTGTGACTCATTGTTTGCCCCATAATGATGTATCCAATCGGCTCAGCGAATCTTAACGCTCGGCTCATTCCGATATCTCCCATTCAAGGTTTTATGTTTGCGAGTTATCATTACTATGTCCGTTTGATCACTCAGATCTCCAGAAATTTACTTGAAGTCGACATCATGAAATCTATGATATTTTTGCTGTGAAGATTTTGTTGACCAGCGTGCGATTAGAGAATATTTTAAACCGTCATTCTCGATTTCTCATCCACATAGTGATTGGCATTGCAACAGCTCAGATCCAGCTTAGACATTCATTAACGATGTCTCAAAGATAAACAATGTGATGAAATCGCACGGATTTTAATTTGGAATCTCGCTTATTAAATCAGTGTGATTAGCATTGCAACAGCTTAGACCTAGCTTAGATATTCGTTACCCATGTCTGATTCACTTTAAAAAAATTTGCGAATCTTTCTGAGCATTCTGAGCGTTGCGATTCGTATGGGGTACAATATTTATTTGTACTCTTCAAATGTATGCGGTGTGGCCAACAAGTAATCAACACAAGCGCCTTTAATGATTTTCAATAATTTTTACTGTTAATTGTCGAAATTAGAAACTGAATTGATTCGATTCGCCGCAAGTTTCGCATGATACACAGTCTTCCCAGTTCATGATTAACTTTGCCAAATACCTACTTTGCCACATCCTTAAGCAACCATCATGAACGGAAAAGATGTTTCCTGATTCCGCGTTTGTTTTAATCGCTCTCGAGCATTTCTGTAAAATCGACGCATACTTAGAACAAAACAGTACCCAACAATGAAATGCATGCACCTGTGTTCAAATCGAATTGGAATGCAACGGATTGGAAAATAATCGGTATTTGATCCTATGATTGTTTGCATCAAACTTCGATATTCGAATTCGACATGCGAGACCTTCTGAACATTCAGTACAAAAAAAAGGTTGTTTCTATAGCTGAACCTTCAGTACAGTACTCATGCAAGTGCTTGAATACAAATGTAGTGGACTTCCAAATTTGTGATTTGGGGATGGCGCTGTCAAAATTTGGAAAAGTCCGTTCATCTTCAAGCAATCCAATGAAATCAAAATAATTTCAATAAATTCTATCAATTATCTTCTAAAAAAGTAGATTCCGATAAAAGAACTCGCGAAAGTCTTCGTTTTCTTTGATTTTAAGAGAATTCGGTTTAATGAACGCCTTATTGTCATGTGGAGTTACACGCGATTTTTCGTATTTGCGGCACATTTAAATTCAGGGATGATCTTTTTGGCCGAGCTGGATTTTTAAGAATGCGTTTATTTCGGTCGTTCGATTTTCCAGAGATAATCCATATCTTCCCATTGACTCGTTCAATGTCAAAAACTACAAGTCCGCCAAACACCATTCCCTTTCAACATGTGAACAGCCAAAGGTCACTGGAGACCTTCCACGTTGGAAATGTGATGCAGAATGTCTACTTCAACAAAAATTTCGCTGATTTAAAAACACAATCCCGCCCTCCACAAATAGTCAAAACACGATGATGTTGAAATCAGTCATTCTTACGACCCTCATTGCTTACGTAGCTGCTAGCCCATACGGTGGCAACTCTACTCTCGTCAAACGTGCCCCTCCCAACGCTACGGTAAATTTACAATACGTCTATTTCCATGAGAGTATCGTTAAGAGTGTTTTTTTGTTAGGGAACCAACGGTGGATACTACTATTCATTCTGGAGCGATGGAGCCGGGAGTATTACATGGAACATGGGATCAGGCGGTCAATACAGCGTTACCTGGAGTAACGTTGGAAACTTTGTCGCTGGAAAGGGTTGGAATCCGGGGGCTGCAAGGTTCAATAAAAAAATCGCGTTTCTGCACTGTTTTAAGACAATCTTTCTTCACCATTTTAGAACGATCAGCTACTCAGGAACGTATAATTGCCCCGGAAATGGATATCTTTCAGTTTACGGATGGACAAGAAACCCATTGATCGAATATTACATTGTTGAAACTTACGGATCTTACAACCCATCCAGCGCCGCGTCCAAGAAAGGATCAGTTACGTCTGACGGAGGAACGTACGATATTTTGACCACCACGCGAAACCAACAACCATCTATCGATGGAACTCAGACTTTCCAGCAATACTGGAGTGTCAGACAATCGAAACGCGTTGGTGGAAGTGTTACGGTCGGAAACCACTTTAATGCGTGGTCTGGATTGGGTATGAAACTCGGAAATCACGACTACCAAATCGTTGCTAGTGAAGGCTACCAAAGTAGCGGATCCGCAAGCATTACTGTTGGAGAAGGATCAAGCTCTGGCGGCAGCACTGGCGGAAACACAGGTGGGAACACTGGCGGGAGCACTGGAGGCAGCACAGGAGGTAATACTGGTGGAAGTACCGGTGGATCATGCACTGATACTCCTGTCCCTGGTGATCAATACGGTTGCTCGCAGCAGGCTGGTAAGTTGAATTTATACTGATTAATACGATTTTCTTTAATATAATAATTGTTTATTCCTTAGGGTGGGGTAACTGCAATCAATCATGGATGCAAGGCTACTGTGCCAAATCATGCAACCGATGTACTGGAACATCAACTGGAGGTGGAAGCACTGGTGGGAACACGGGAGGCAGCACTGGAGGCGGTAGCACTGGCGGAAACTGTGCTGCAAGTGAGTGAATTTTGATTCAAGTTTTTGGTTTCAATTCTAACATGCGACATTTTTAGTTTGGGGTCAATGTGGTGGACAAGGCTACAGCGGTCCAACTTGCTGTTCCTCCGGTTCATGCGTTGCTCAAAATCAATGTAATAATAATCCTTAATTTTTATTTATTGCAAACCATAACTGAAAATTTTGTTTTCTGTAGGGTACTCGCAATGTAAATAAACGAGAATGATTGATAGTGTCGGAATCATATTTCGAATTTAAAACGCTTTTGAAAATATGTCTAAACTTTCTATGAATTAAAGAATACAGTATATTTGATTTTGATGGTTACAATTCGGTGTCTACTTTTACAATCGTCAAGTTCAAGCTTTTCGGAGCTTTAAAACTGTATATAAATTTAAGCCTTCATATGAACCTAAGTAAACTCTTAAAACACTTAAACACTTTTTAGAAAATGAAATGTGTGAAAGAAAAAAGTTTTGATTTTGACAGAAAAGTTACACGCGCAAACTTAGAACACACTGTGTATCAACGCGAACAACAATATTCCCCCTCTTTATACTCGAATTTAACGAACGAGAATGTTGACCGACAAGATTGAATAAGAAACTTGCAATCCTGATCACTCAATTCATCAAGAACGACTCTATCAATAATGTCACATCCACTTTCCCAACTCTTAATGATACTATTTAAAATTTTCCCAAAATAAATTGGCAAGTTCTCATCACTTTCCGATGTTGAAATAAACTTTACCTTAACGAAACTGCGATGTCGGTAAACCCTCACAATCTCCGACTTGGGTGGGCTAAATAGAATGCGCAGGAGAATGCTCAGCGTTTTAAACTGACTCTGGGAATTCAAATTCACTGATCGAAACAAATCCGATAAATCAAATAACTCTGCCATCGTTTCTGTGTGAATGGAAACCGTTCCAATCGTCTTGCTGTTTTCCAAAAAACGCAGCAATCTTTCTTTCTTAACCATTCGAATCGTCATTTGCAATTTCTCTACCGAACTCTTATCAATCGCATCGTAAAATGAATCTCGCAGCGAATCAAACCATGGCTCTTCCAGCAACCGAATCTGATCTGCGGTTAGATTCAATCCAACAACTTTAAACGTCTGGTTATGAACAGAAATAATTTTTAGTAGTGGACATGTCCGAATCACCTCGACAACTAACGCGAAATGCGTTTCTTCTCGAACACAGCAACAAAATTCACGCAAATGAGCGCTTCCTATCAAACTTTGAATCAAATACGGAATGAGATCGACTTCTCCCGATGACGCGTACCCCGCAATGCCAGTGATTCGAAAGGAATCCACTTCGCTCAGGTCAATACGTCCATTTTCAACAAACTCGGAATCACTAAATGACAATCCCCAGAACGTCAAATTTTTAAGTGACTTGTTCACTGATGAATACGGCATAGGAATAAGCAAAGTGATAGAACAATCTGCCCGTCCTACGTGGAAATCCGTTAGAAAACGCATTCTTTTGATCCCATTCGCCAATTGGTTCGTGATATCAAGGTTGTCTAGGGTAAGAAACGAAATTCGTGATTCCGCAAGAAATTCGGTGAACAATGGGTATAGCTGCTCCTCGAGAACAAATAATAACGTTAAATCAGTTAATTTTGGCATCGAATGTAGACCAGCTATGAACAAATTTTGGAATTCTACGCTATTTATCCAGTAAACGTTTGCGTTAAACTTTTCCAGGTTGTTTAAAGAGGCAAGACTCTTTGAAAATAGACTGGCGTTTTCTGTAGTCACTTTCATCTTGGAATTTTCTCGATGCCCAAAACCGGTAAACCCAATCTCCAATGATCGTAAGTTTTTGGCAAACGAAAAGCAGTTGGAAAGTCCTCGCATCATTTCGTCGCAGAATATCAAACCATCCAAGCGTAACGACGTCAACTTGCGAATGCTTTCACCAATGGAGTTAACGGCCGATAAAGGAAGGGCGAACGATTTTGGAAGTCGAATGATAAAAGAATATTTAAAGTCGGGCGGGGGAACGAAAATCAAGGCCACACTATTCAACCTATCAAACGAGGGAATTTGAAGAGATTTTTCCTCATCGTAGCACAGAGTAGCTTTAAACGATTGCGTATACTTCCGTAGCGATTCGGAGAATTGCAAGTCCGATTCACATCGCTGGTCGAGTAACAAATATTCCCGTTCATTAACAAAAATACTGTTATAAAATAGCGGCAATAAGATATGGAATACTCTCTTTGAAGTGAGAACGAAGTTCAGAAACGCATTTGAGTGAGAATTCGGGTAGCGAGGTAAAGCGGCACCAATTTGAAAAACGATGTGGAATGGAAGCGATGAGAGTGGAATACGATTAGAATTGCCGCCATCATTTTGTGTTTCCTCTATTATCAAATTCATTTCCGTCAGGAAACAATTTAAGGAAAGGCTTTCTTTAGCCTGTCATCCCTGCATCGAATCTCGCAATTTCCGACATTGTTTTACTTGAAAGCTTTGCAGTTCGTCAGTTTTATGAAGGATTTCCAAATGTATCGCTATGCAACTTCTTCGAAACTGCACAAGATCACTATATTTCAGTTCAGTCTCTTTCGTTGCGGAACTTCACTCTTCAATCATCTGCGGGCAAAATTTTAATACTAAAATACGACCATTAATCAGAAAAAAAATGGATCCGATTGAACTTGAAAAGCTCAGTCGAGGATTAGATATTAAGATAAAAATTAGTTGTTGAAAATTGTAGTTCAGCCATAGTTTGCTAATTATATTTCGTATTTTTGCAATTAAAATATACTTACTTTACAACGTACTGCAAAACCGGAATTTTTTTTTAAAATATATCGCATTACCTTTGGTTTTTAGTCTGAAGTCATCTCAATAGATCTGTGGAGTAAACAATAGAGGAAACTCAGGGCTGCATAATCATTCCAACAAGCGCACTTACAAATTAAACTCTTCCACACCGATGAAAGTAATATAATTTGTTTTTTTTCACTACAAGTTTAAATTTTAGAAGCAAAATTGAGGTGCAATCAGAAAGCGTAAGGTCTTTATATATAACGCAGTGGACCATTTAAGGAATTAAAAGACAACACTAAAACGCTTCTGCGATTGTAAATAAAGACGTCCAACAAATTTATAAGTTCAAAATTTACAGTTATTTCTTTGATTTTAATCTTTTTGAATTGAAATTTCTCAAAGTTGCATTTCAAGTGTAAGAGAGAAGGTGGAAGTCGGGGTTTTGAAAGGCACCCTATAAAAAAACGAGAAAATGATGAGATTTAACAAATTCAGGACAATAAATGTAAATGAATAAAGTCACCCGAAATTTTTATTTATTGCTTTTAAAAATCATTTTTTTTTCTGTAACTGCGGGGGGACCTCCGACTATTTTCGTGAATTGACATCTAAATTACAAATGAAGCACTTTTCTTGAAAAAGGATCTGATGTAGAATCCATCGAAACTATTTTGAAATTTTAAACTGGAAATATTTGTTTTTTTTCAAGAAACTATAAGAAATTTTATAGTATTGAGGCAGCGTCTGCTATTAAACGAGCTTCGTCTTGAAATATCAACAATAATTCTTTATCATTTGTTCTGATCACAAAAGAAGAGAAATTTTTTTTTCAATGAACACATGCAAATTACAAGAAAAAGAAAACAGGATGTAAATAACATTTCATAAGAAGATAAGTCATTGCAAATAAAGCGTACTTATCCGTTATTTTTGAACTTGGAACACTATAAAATGTCAAAGAAGACGTTCAACGTTGCTAAAATTTTGGGAATCAGTCGTAACTTTTATGTGAGAATTCAAAAAATATTTAAATTACGTTTTCTAGCTGGTAAAAGAACCATGGAACTGCAAATCAACGCAAATTTCTATATTTATTCAGATAACTAGTCAAAATTTGAATCCACTGTAATGATTCTATTCTCGTGACCATTTTTTTTCTTTCAAGACTTTTAGAGCCAATATAACATTAGAAACAAACTTCTTTATATTTAACAACTAAACTGTTATCTAGTTAGTCACAGTTATAAACAACAACAACAAAAAAAAAAATACAACTAAAACTAAACAAAATATTAAAAAAAAAAAAAAACAAACCAAATAAATACTTAAAAAAAACAAAAAATTAAAGAAAAAGAAA
>JADGJK010000433.1:0-11933 GCA_027600645.1 Nowakowskiella sp. JEL0407
AGTAACAGAAGAATCAGGAGTAATAGTATCGAAAGAATTAACAATTACAGCATCAGAAATATTAGAATTATTAATAGAATTTAAAATATTAAAAAGTTCAAAACCAGGAGTACTAATAACATTAATAAGTTCAATAAAAGCTAAAGTTTTAGCATCATAAGTAATATCACTAGGAATAATAGGAGTAAAAGGAGTAATAGAAGTAACAGAAGAATCAGGAGTAATAGTATCGAAAGAATTAACAATTACAGCATCAGAAATATTAGAATTATTAATAGTATCAGCATTAATATCAGCATTAAGATTAGCAGAATTAACAAGAGAAGGATCAATAATAAGATCACTAGAAGAAGAAAGGCGAATAGATTGAACAAAAGAACGAGATTTACGAGCAAAAAGAGGAGAAGAAGAATGGAAAGAACGAAAGAGAAGTGTATAAGAATACAAGGGGGTTAAAGGACTAAAGAGAAGTGGATTAACCAGTAGAAGAAGAAAGTTAGTTTTCATATTATAGGTGTAATTAAAAAACAACATTTTTTTAAGTGTAACGTATCATTATTATTTACCGTGTTACATTCCCACATAAATAGGAAAGAATATTTTATTATGATCAGGGTGGAGAGAATCGAACTCCCGTCACTGGAACCCAAAACCAGCATAATACCATTATACTACACCAGAAAATATGGAAGAAAAAGAATCTTAAAATATAAAATATCTTAAAAATAAGAACAAAAGGTTTCAGATCTTAATTATTTTAAAAGTGTTAAAAAACTGAATTTTAGGCTCGCATATTAAGGTGGATATTCAAAACTAACACCAAAAAACATGAAGTACAGGTGCTTATACATTTAATCTATTTTCATATAATAAAATAAGGATCTATATAATTTTCTCTATCTAATATTCCGTTACTCTAAAGGAACGCTATGCTTTAAGAAATATACAATTAAACACCGAAGGTACGAATGCCATATATTAAACATATGAAATGTACTACTAAATACAATGTAAGGGAGTAATAACAAGTCGTATACTTCGTTTATACTACGTGTAGTACATGTATTTTAGTTTATTTTAAAAATATATTTTATCTCACATATATTTTACATCTTATTCTCTAATATTATATAATACAAAAAATATGCTACCCTTTATTAAATATATATAATTATATACTATTTGCTACACATTTTATTTTTATCTTGTTACACCTTTATACCCTTGGCACATTGTGATACAATTGCTACAATAATACTATAATACATATATTAAATTGTCAATACTTTCTATGACACATTACTTTATGCTATTTAGTATGATAATGTAATTCTCGTTACGCTATACATATGTTACATTTTTATAATATACTCTTTATTATAAATAAACTACTTTGCTACATTTCATATTTTTTATATAATTTTATATACTAATATACACTTACATTTATTGGTTACATTCTATGCATATTACACACCTTTAACTTTACATTTTATTATATCTATACTCGGTACAATACATATATGATACATTCTATAACTTTGTGTTATTTATAATACTGTTTTACTTATTCCTTAATGGTCATGTTTCACAACTTTACATAATCTTCTACAATCTTTCACTGTCTTCTACAATCTTTCACAATCACCTATTAATCTTAAACTAGGACTATACATATTTAAACAAACCCTTATTAAATAAACTATAACAAACTAAATATTAATTTTATACAATCATTATCTTATCAGTCTACGACTTTATATTTACTTTGCTACTCAAATAAGGCCTATAGACAACCATATTAGTAATATATAAAATATTACAACTCAAATACTACTACAAGATATACATAAAGAAAATGGAGTATATGAAACCTTGTGTACTATTTTTTGACATATTTGAAAAATATTACATTTACAATTGTATGTTAATATCTACAAACATCTAGTTATACCTACTTCTCTCTCTTATGAATATTTTCCCCTCTCTTTTCCCTTCTTTTACACCTGATTCTAATCCTTTAACAAAACCTTCTACTGATACTACAACTGATACTACTGATCTATAGCCTGTATTTTTTAGTTCTTCACCAGATTTAATTCCTGTTGGTTCTGTTGATTATCGATTTGATGGACCTATTGTTAAGGATTTTACTGTTGATATTAAAGTTGTTGACGAGACAAATATTATTATTGGTTTATTGGAACTTAACCAATCTTATCCATTATTGGATGTTAATAATAATCTTTCCAATGGATTAGACCTTGTTATAAGTATTCGTATTAAATCTGGTAATCGTTATTTTACCCTGTTTAAATATCTTCGTTATGCTAATTTAAACTTAGATCCTATTAGTGTTGAACATATTGCTGATGATAGGATGGAATCTTATGGATGGGTTAGTGAATATTATAAAAATCTACCTATGAATGAAATTGATTATTATCATCAAGAAAACATTCAAGATCTAAAGTCATAAATGTATTAGGATTAGTTAAATCATGTTTAATAGAAGGAATATAAGGAAATTTAAGAGATCTAATTTCAGCATCAACTTCAGAATTAATAAAAAAAGTAGTAGTATTATTAATAACACGTGAAAAACATGTTATATCAGATCCTTTACATATATCTTCAAAAAAACAAAGTAAAGATTTTGTACGAGCATTGTAAACTTGACCAGTATGAATAAGTGTATCATCAGTCTTTACAATAGAAATTTCAACAAAAGCAGATTTAGTAATAGTAACAGTTAATTTATCATCTGTTATATATTTTAAAGAACCCCATAAATTAAGATCCATAGTACAAGGTAAAGGTAAATTTTTGTAAATTCGCAATTTTTTTGGGTGCATTTTACTATATATATACATATTAAACTGCATACGTTGAATCACCACAATTAACCTACACATATGTAGACAACTCCACCTATGAATTACACTATACCAAATATACTTTTTTATATATATACTTAAATTAACGGTTTTCTAGACGCAATAGGATTTGCACCTATCTGAGGTAATGTGTGATAATTAAAAAAGACTGGATCTTCAGTCTTTTACTATACACAATTAGTAAAATGTAGAAAAAATCTTAAAAATTAGATAAAAATTAAATGTAGTAATAGGTTCGCTCATAAAATAACTGAAACCACTGCGAAGGTTTACCTGAGCTTATGTATAAAGAATAAACACACAAATGCCGGGTTTTCTCCACACATTGCGACTGTAAGGAGCCTCTATAAACCAATTGCACAGATTTTAAGTATTTTAAGTTTTACTTATATATTGTACCTACGACCTTATTCTTATAAAGGTTTATAATGGAACGTATTTGTTAATTATTTATCTACCTCTTTTTCATATACATTTTGTAAATACTAGGAGCTTACAGTAAACCTACCCTTTTGATTTTACTTATATTAGTACTATTATTATTTTAATTATTAAGTAAACGTAATACCTCTTATATCTTAATATTTTATAATTATTTTTATTTTTTTAACTCTGGATAATTTGTGGATCCTCCGTCTACTTACGTGAAATTTAAAATACATAATATACGTTTTGAGTATTTTTCTTTTAAAATATTTTTTGTAGTATCTATAATTTTACTTCATTTTATATAAGTACATAAACATAGTATCCATCTGGTGATTTTATAATTTTAAACACACTACTATTAGGACATGCTCAACATACAACTTTTAGGACTCGCACGTTTACACTTAGTAGGATCCTTTACAATTTATATTTCAATTTATTTCAACATATATTTTGAATTCTTTCAACTTTTAAGATTCTACTATTGTCAATTTTTTATAATTTGCACGTTTACTACGTATTTTTTTTTAACAATTAGGATTCGATTAACACCTAGGCACCTATTCATTTCATTTTTACACTATGTATTTTAGTTCGCATGTATTTACTAGGTTTAATATAGGGTGGAGAAATACACTTTGTAGGGTTTAAACTTTTCCACATATACAATTCGTACGCCGACCATTTGTACTATTTGGATTCAGACTTTTTATGTAGAATATACATCTATACCATAAGTAGATTTATTTCAACGCGTTTAATTGGCACTATTTTATACTATCTAATCGTACATATTCAATATATACACACGAAAAATTCGCATTTATTTTTCACGTTATTTATTCTATTTTGGAGAGTTCAACGTTCGCACATACAACTTTCACAATTCGCATTCTACTATATCAAACTATTGTCAACTTTAGGGGGTCTACACCTATACAATGTATTCAATACGTATGTTTTTTAACTATATTAATTAGTGGTATTCAATTTAGTTCGCACGTATTTCAAATTTAAGGGTTCGTGGGTAGGATTTATACTCTTAGGGTCCGCACTCAGTAGGTATTAACTTGTATACTTTACATATATTTCCTATATGCGAGTGTAACGAACCTATGCTTACCTAGATTTTAGGTATAATATTCTACTATTTCCTATTTTTATACACTACATACACTACTTTTAATATTATAGTTATTATCTTTAAACCAAAAAATGTGTGAAAAAACCTCTATGTAATGTAAATTGTATATATGTTGTTAATAAATAAAGTATAAAATCTAATACAGTTTAATATTAAGAAGGTAAATAGTATTTATAAAATTAAATTTAAATTGGGTACAATAGGCTAAGTATAGGTAATTTATTATGTAAAAAAATGGTAAAAGAATATATTAGGTAGTCTACAATATGTTGAAAGGTGGAATAAAATATAAGCTTATAAGTAGGTGTTTCGTTGTTTAATATACTTCATATGTGATGTCCAAATATAATTAGAGTATTTCAAAATGATTAATCAGTGGTAGTTTATACTTAGTTAGATTATTTTAATAGTACCAATCCTTATATTCAAAGTAAGTGTAATATTACAGAGGTGATTTACAGTTTAATAACGGTAGAATACGTAAAAAAAATTGTAGTAATAATACTTAAAATTAGTAGGCTCTTTAGTCGCAGTATTATAAATATACGGTAGAAAGTATAGTAATGTAAAAGTTCCCTACGTTATGTTACCCACAAATTCCCTCCACTAAGTATTTAAATAATAATTAGTATAGGTATATAAATATTTCATTAAATCCAAAGTATAATATAAAAAAGGTAAAAGAAGAACAGGTTCGTTCACATTTACTCTACTAATGTATAAGTTCCCAAATTTAAAATATTGGGTAGAGTAAATGTAATACCAAAGTATAGTTTAGTAGACGCTATATTACGTTATACTTAAATAAATAGTATAGGTAGAGTAGGATTAGTTAAATTCATATGTGGAGTAATAAGTATCCCTTTAAAGTAACAGGAGGTGTAATAGTTAATATAATAGGCATCCAAAATACTATATAATGACGTTACGCTTAGTTTACAAATAGAATAAAGTAAGGCATACGTAGGTGTAGTATTAGTTATATATAAAATATTGAAACTACAATTTACAAATAGCTCTAATATAGCATAAATAATTAGTATAAAATGCACAATATAAGATTAAACATATAATTAAATATAAATTTTAAAAATAAATAGAGTATAGCGGTCTTAGAGTAGATCTAACGAAATCTTTTTACGCACCAGATTCATCTAGCGCGACCTTGTTACGACTTAATTCAGATTAAATAGTCAATGCATACAAAAAAGTAATACAGAGCCAGATTTTCCCAACTTGACGGGCGGTTTGTACAGCCTCAAGATTTCTATTCACCGCTTTATGGTAACAAGCGATTACTAACAATTCCAACTGCAAGTAAACGAATTTCAGAATACCATTAGCATTGAGTACTCCGTTAAATTATTGTGAACGTACTTTGTGGCACGTGTGTCACGAAGATCAAATTAAACATACAAAAAAATAGAACAATTACCACTTACCGGTTATATCTAAATACATACCTTTTTTATAAAAGCAATTTTAGATTAATTTTAGAAAAGTCTAAGCTTTTAACACCTAAGACAGGATACTCAATAGAGATCAGAGATCGAAGATCGAAGAATGGTATAATATAATTGATAATATCAGAAATATTTATAATTTGAAGTAAAGAATTTAGTTTTAGAATTATAAATAGTAGGATTGACAATATTAAAATACTTTGCTAAACCAATTAATAATGCTTGATCTCTGTTATGTACCTAAAATTAATCGTTCTATTGACGCATAAAGTCTCCAGATACAAAACCTGATATAAAAGATGGTATACCATAAAAGAGATATTAAGGTCTAGGTAAAGGCACAATATTAGGGAATGCAGTTTTTAAAGATTCAGATAATCCTTTATTAAGGTTACATTTTAATGCAACTATTTGTTCAAGTCCTACTATAGTTAAATGTTGTTTTTGCATAATTAAATTATAACATTTATGAAATAAAACACCGAAGCTTTAGCACTTACAAGTGGATATTTAATAAAATGTTAGATAACGATTATATCGCAACTCGGTATAAAACAGTATTACTACTATTTTTCCTAACTTTACTACACCTAACGTATTTCTTATACATACAAGTAATTCAGAATTTTTATGTATAAAAAAAACAAGCAGAAACTCTACACTGTAATTTAGATTTTAGATCACCATTGGACCTGAAACCAAGCGTCCGCCGGAAACATAGAAATAATAAAAGAACCTTCTGCAAAACCACTAATAAACCAAGGATTAATTTTTGATAAATGAAGTGGAATATGATCTATTAAATTGGTTAGTAAGGACTTTGAGGGGATAATTTTTTTTAAAACCCGTTAGAACACACCTTATAAATTGATTATTATTAAAATAACAATTCAAACTACCGTCTGCTCGTTGCTCTTTTACAACTAGTAAAACTAGCTGATTTAGATCCGCGATTTCCCATTTAATTTTCAAACATTTTCTAATTTATTACCATACCATGGGTAGTTAACCCAGCCACTTATAGCCTTTAGACTATAGTTTGGTATTAGAAGCTTTAGGGGTTCCCCGGAGTTTGATAGTTTAAAGCCAATAAACGTTTTCCAAGAACGTAAATTAGCCCCTTTCATAAAGGCCATGCGTGCTTGTGGTGAACGGCATCAAGTCCGAAAGTGCAAATTATTTCGGAAATTTAATTTCAAATTTCCTTTCCGAAGTACAGTCACCTCATTCGCTTTCGACAGCCATGCAACACCAAGGAAAGGGTAAGATTTAGGTGGACCATCCAATTAAACCACATGCTTCACTGTTTGTATCAAGACCCGCCAATTCAATTCCATTTCAACGTTGCCATAGTACTACGGAGGCGGAGTGAAAATATAACCTTTTGAGAGAACCCAAAAGCACTCAGTATTCAGGGTATGGACTACTCAGGTCTCTAATCTGTTTTGATACCCACACTTTAGTGAGTCAGCGTCAGTGAAAAATAGAAAGGTGCTGTAGCCTTCGATGTTCCTGATAATATTTATAAATTTCATCCTTCCATTAAAAATAACCCACTATCTTCTTGTAACACTCAAGCGCAAAAAAAAGCGCAGCCTAATCACACTTAATGCCTGTTAAATAGAAATAACGCAGCCCTTACCTGTATTACCGCGGCTGCTGGCACAGGTTTTTGCCAGGACGTGTAGTCGAATGCTCAATATGCATTTCAACGTATGCCTCCTAGAGAGTTATGATTTATAGAGTTTTTCTCTTAACCCAACTCAAGAGGAGACAAGCTATTAGCTGGGTCAAGCTTTCGCCCATTGCCCAAATTTCCTCACTGCTGCCAAAGGGTAGCCCTTCATAACAAGACTACTGTGGAGGATAAACCTCTAAGGATCATCGGCATACTACCCAATTTTAAAAAAAAGTAAAGTTGTTGGTTACTCAGTCTTTACTAGTATAAAATTGACCCAAATGTAAATTTGCGCAGTATATTCCTAAACCTCTGGGTGAGAAATCCTAAAATCATATAAGAAATTAGGGTAAACCGACCCAATACTCACCTTTTCGCATCTATAGACTTCTATCTAATGAATACAAGCATGTGTAAAGCTAATAACATGCATTAATAACAAGCTATGATCATACATTTACTCTAAACTCAGGGGTCAGCCCCATATAATGTCAATATGGAAGATGTAAGAAAAATCTTAAAATAAAGAAAAACTCAAAAAAATCTTAAAAATAAGAAAAACTATTCTTAAAAAAAGGTAAAAAAGGTAAAAATATAAGATATGTATTAGTTTAAAGCTAATTAATGTAAACAGTACTCAACTAATGATTCTTATACAAAACACTTTATGTAGATAACTGTTTAATAATTATGATAAAAATATAAGTTTTGTGTAATTTGGCATACTGTTTTTACTCAATGGTCCATAAAGAAAAGATATCTTATACAAACATACCAGGCACACATCAAAATTAGACTTTCAATACTCTTATCCACCAATCTTGAATGTATACAACTAATAACTCTTGAAAAACAACATACTAGTGTCAAATAGTCATAACAACATCAATCAAATACAATTTAGTATAAAAAAAAGGGATGTTATTATTATTATGCTAAAATAAATCTAATAAAACGTAGTGTTAAAGATTATATGGTAAATATTATATGCGGTCTAAACCCAGATCCATACTTTTCTTTAGTTGTGGAGTAGATTAGGTGTGAAGGTCTACTTTATATGTTATTACAAAGACTTTAAATTGTATGCCTTTTACCCAATGTATTACCAAATAATTTATCTTAACTTTATTCTGTATATTGAATAATTTAAACCAGAAGTAGTATTTTACTATGGAGTCTTTACCTTAAGAATATTTTACCATTGGATTTTACTCCTGAAACCTAGACATTCCATTTAATTTAACCTTTGTTTACCTGAATAAATGGTTCATTTTTAGTCTTAAAAATCCCACCTTAACCTACCCTACAACTACATTTACTGCAAACTACCTCTAAAAGTTTATCTTTATTTTTTTAAACTAGTAGATGGCTACACCTAAATTACTACTATATAACCTATACTACTCATATTTTGGAAATTAAGTGTAATTTACATATATATTTAGTTGTAAAGGAACCGAATATTAATTTCTTCTCCTACACTTCTTCATGCATACTATTCATTTTCTTAATATATTTTTACTGTACCAACGGGAATTTGTACATTAATTTTTGATATACTCCTAATTACACCTGTTTTAACTACTAGATATTGCATAAATTTGACTCCTATTTTGATTTGGTACTCCTTCGTATGCTCTATATATATTTGTACATGTGGCCTACAATAACCAAACCTACTTTTACACAATAAATAATATGCAATAGTATTAGAAATTGTATTAATAAAATATAGGTTGTGCAGTCTAAAAACTCCTTAATTGTGGTGTTCCACATATAATAATACATATAAGGTTGTGTGCAGTAGTATAATAAACTAATCTAAAATATTATTGTAGGCAGAGGGGTCGCAGTATTAAAAAGTATGAATTCCACATAAGCAGTATAAATAATAAAATTTAAAATGTAGGAATAGTAGAAGTTGTGCACCACTATCTGCTGTTTTTTTTTCCTCAATGTACCACTAAAATATGTAATGAAAAGTAGTATATATCAATAAAATAATAAGTATAAAAATCTATCTATTATGTAGTAGTATTCTTATGTAGTATGGGTAAAATGTAGGAGTCTACAATAATTTAAAAATATGAGGTGGAATAAACAGTATATATCCTCTACAATATAAATATCACATATAATAATAAATAATTGGTTGTGCACCACGATTACCTGCTGTTTTATACTACTATTACTACAAAGTGTCGCTACGTTTCGCTACGCTACACTCCGCTTCTAATTTATAATATAATGTGGTAAATCTATAACATATGGGGTATAAGTTGGAGCCTATAATATATAAAATGTTGTGTAACAGTATTATTCCAATAATATGTTTAAATTTGGAGTAACGTATATTTAATACCGGTATAGGAAGCGGAGTGTAGCGTAGCGAAACGTAGCGACACTTAGGAGTAATCTTTGGTTTTTTTTCCGTTAACCTGCGACTGTAAAGGAGCCTCTGCCCCACAACCTTTTACTACATAACTACCACACCACATATTACATTTTATATTATTTATTTTATATATTATTTATATCATATTTTTTAATCTTAAAAAAGCGAAGTGGAACGGTAGTGTAACAAAGCGTACTGACACCCAAGATGTTGAAAAAAAAACACAATAGGTGTGCCACCCAACCTCTTATTTAATTATTAGACGTGTAATATTATAGACTCCTACTACTACAAATTATATCTAATAAACACATATATTTTAAAGGGTTTCTCCTACATACATAAGTTGAAGACTGCGAACAACCTATATTGTATGTATATTTTTTCAAAAAGTAGACTGCAGAATTTTGTATGTAGATTACACACTACAAATACACATTTTTATATATTATATATATTAGATTTATAATTTAGTGGACTACTTATACTATATTACTACTTTTAACTACCTATAAACCTACAAAATTTATACTTACCGAATCAGCTACGGTGGAGTTTTTTGTAGTTTGAAAAAATAAAATTAAGATCTGAAACCAAGCGCAGTGGAAACGGAACATAGGGTTAATATATACCTATAAATGAGAGTGTGATTTAAAGCATACCCACACACCTATTAAATTATAGAAGTAGCGACCTTAATAACCGAGTAAGCATAAGGTTTGATCTTTACAGATGTATTCCATATATAGTTTATAGATTTACCCCTCTTAAAATAAGATTTGAAATACCAGAGTTACCCTTCCAAATTTTTACAATCAGAAACCTTACAGTTTTTTAGTTTTAAAGTTTAATATATCTTAAAAAAATCTTAAAATTAAGAAAAACCATAGAAAAATAAATAAAAAAAATTATACAAAAAATTTACCCGAACTCTTTCTTCATCTCACCAAATATATATATCTAAAAATAAAACCACTCTAACTAAATCTACAGATGAGAAAAAAAAAGATGTAAAAAAGAATAAATAAAGGGTGTGTTATCAACAATATTTAACATATAAAGTAGGAGTGTAAATAAAATACAATAAGGGTGTGGTAACATGACGCTACGTTACACTTCGCTTAAAAATAATAGATATAGTGTGCGAAAGTAAAACTGAAACAAACCTACCAATTCCTACTATTACTCCAAAAACACCGTAAATTTTATATATGGGGAAAATAAAATATCCTATACATATCTACTTTTCACCCAAACATAAATTAAATAATATGTAGGGAAATATCGTAAACGAATTAATCTTGCGTAACTCCTAATTTAACTAAAATATTCTATATTGGGAAATAAAGTTATCTATACATACCTACTTTAAACCTAAATATACATTTAATATTATGTGTAAAACCTTCGCTTCCTTCCGCAACGCTCCACTTCGCTACTAATATAGATATAAAATATTAAAATATTAAAATAACACTTAAAATAAAATATATAATATGTTGAAAAAAACTGAAACCTCCATCTAAATTATAAAATTTACGCAGAATTTACAATACAATAATAAAGGTGTGCGAAAAGATCGCTTACAATACATTCCTATTATAACGCAAATATACACTACTAATTAATATTATATGTAAAAAAAGATCGCTTCGTTTCACTTCACTACTAATACTAAATGTACATGCGTAACCTATATTAACCGTTTTTAAATTATAGTGTGGAATACTTTATATTATCCTATCCATACTTGCGACTGAAAGGAGCCTACTTCCAATATAATAGAAATACCCAAAAATACCTTACAACCATAAATACCTGCGTTAACGCAAAATAATCGTAAATATATAATTTATGGGTGTAAAAATATAGATAACGAAATATATTCCAGCGTAACGTAAAAATACCGTTTTTAAATATAGTGTGG
>JADGJK010000434.1:0-11840 GCA_027600645.1 Nowakowskiella sp. JEL0407
GGATTGGGAGGGTAGGGGCGCGAGTTCTGGAAGATGAGGTCAAGCGACTGCACAAACACAGCCACCGACGACGGGAAGTCTATGGCTTTGGGCCTTAACGACATGTCAATCTATTATGGCGCACCCCTTCCACGACAGACTCCTGTTCCTCGAGGCCCTGGTGGGCGACGCTGCATCTCCAAAGGCCCTCGACTTGTCCGCCATCTCAAAGAAACTCGCTTTTCTTAACGACTTTGTTAAAGCTTGTATACCTCTCACAACCCTTTCACTTCCCTGGTTGTTAATTAAAGAATGTATTGTATAGACAAACCATTAAAGTCTTCCCTCTCCGCAAACTCTATTCTCAACGACTCCTCTCTCATTGATGCTTCCACAAAAAAAGAAATCGTTCTCTCCTCCGAAAACTCTCTCTCACTTCTCACTGAACAATTACAAGAAATAGAAGTGTTGAAAGACTACGTTGATAAACTGCCCGATAAGAGTACGATTCTAATTTATTATTCTATTGAGCTGTTCCAGTTTGCTGATTAATGTTGCATAATAAGATTCTGAGCGAAATTATTCGGCGCTGATGCGGTTACAGAAACAATATCATCAACAGAATGGTGCGATTTCTGAATTAAGGGAGAAAGTTCTGCTTCAAACCGATGAATACAATGAATTTGTAAAAAATAATATTTACTGTTGAAGTTCGAGACTGATAACTTTCTTTTTTCAAAGGTCGATAAGATTTCACAATTGTTTATATTCCTTGACTCTCAAATGACAGCATTAGAACATCATGTTGCGAATTTAGAAAATAGTAGATAGCTTTTCAATATAACCAACCCACATTGCCAAAGGTGTATTTGCAATTATTGCGTGCTGAAGGTGCTGTATATCTCAAATCACGTTTCTGTGTCATATCAATAGGAGGATAGGCGAGAAATTAGGTTTTTAGGTTTGGCTGTGAAAAAACGTGTTATTCCAACTTTATCGATCTATCAGAAAGAAGCAACCATTACTGCAGATGCAGAGTTTTAAATTGATCTGAAATCATCTAATTGAACCTTATTTTCATCCCATCAACCGGAAATGCTTTGATGCAGAAACTCGCTTTTTTTGACTGACTCAGCCGAACTCTGCCCAGGAACCCCAGGAGAACGTTAGGGACCTGCGATTTTACAGTATCCCGTACATAAAACAAATATTTTTCCCCAATGGCAGCCATCTCAAAAATATTTTATCTCTCCTTGAAAACTTTCTCTAACTGCTATGTCAAATAACTACGAATCACAATTACCTATCTATCCCGGTCCACCCCCTTCGGAGTCGACAACGATTCCAAGATCGAACGTTAGCTCTCAAAACACCGCCGCAAATCCCCCATACATACCTGTATATAACCCAACAAATGACATACATAATGAAGAGGCCCGGAAAACACCAAAACGCTCTTTTTTCAATCATGTAATTGAACGTCACGGAAGAAAAAAGGTCTACCTGATACTAGGACTAACGATCGCAATACTGATAGTAGTAATTATTTTAATAATTCTTGGTGCTACGGGTGTAATCGGCGGACAAACGTTACTAGTTTCGATATATTCCGCAAATACGAAACAAACGTGGATGGATATAATTCAGGACGATTTTAATCGAAAGGGAATTACAGCTGATAACAACAGTCGTCAGAAGATTGTTATCAACACCACGCACAGTAGTTTTATTTCGAGCGTTAATGCGAAACCTGATGGCTGGAGTCCGCAAACATATTTGGTCGTTCAGCAATACACCGAGCAATTTAAAGCAACTATAGGATCTTTCTTTCCTAACCCGTCTAACCCAGATTGTCAATCAATCGCCGTCTCACCAATCGGAATCGCAATGTGGAAACCAATGGCCGAAGCATTGGGTTGGCCAAACGCAAATATCGGGTGGAAAGATATAATCAATCTAGCTGGAAACGCGACGGGATGGGCTGCGTATGGAAAACCTTGGGGGGCGCTGCGATTCGGGCACGGACAACCTGAGTTTTCCAACAGTGGTCGGCTTACATTGATTGCTGCCTTGTACGCTTTAACTAATCCAACTGGATCCATTACGACTGCTGACGTGAACAACACTGCAGTTTCCGAAGCACTACGAAAATTATCATCTTCGGTTCAGCATATGGGATCGATTGATACGGATTTATTAAATTTGATGGCCAAACGTGGACCATCGTATCTCCATGCTATTACTACTTACGAAGTGAACGTTATGCAATTTAACTTGAAGAACTCAAATCAAGGTAAATTTCTTGTGCATGGTTTCAGAATTTAATATGTTTACGGATTCTTGTGTTTTTAAAGAGCGATTGGTCTTTATTTATCCTTCTGACGGAACATTTGTAAGATATTACCATTATTATATTCGCTAAATTTGTATTAATAAATTATTTTCAGTGGGCGGAAAACCCTCTGTGCGTTTTATCCAGCGATCCGATAAAAGCAAGCGCCGTACGAAAACTACGCGACTTTGCTTTGTCACGAGATTCCCAAGTAAAGCTCGTACAGAATGGATTACGACCCGTGCCTTCGTTTAAGGATATCCCTTTGACTTCCAGTGGATCTCCTTTTTCGCAAGAAAACGGTGTTTTAAGTCAAAAAACTATCGAGAACGTTAAACAGCTACCTCTTCCTAGCGCTGATACGATGCAGTCGGTTATTGATGTGTGGAAATCTGTGAAGAAACCTTCTGTGTCTATGCTAGTCATTGGTACATGAAATCATTATTCTCGTCAATTTAATTTCTCACATATTCAATTTCTTTAGACACATCTGGTTCCATGGCTGCACGATCAAATGGAATAACCGGGTTAGCAGCCGTACAAAACGCAACCACATCATTTATCTCTGGAATATTCCCACAAGACTTCCTCATACTCTACCAATTCTCCACCACCAGCAAACTATTGACTCCGCAAGGATCAAACGGAGCAACAACGAATCTCAGCACTTTCGCTCTTACACCCTCATGGAGACAAAACGCAATTAAACAAGTTAATGATCTTTTGGCTGACGGAAGCACTCGGTTGTACGATTCAATCGGCGAAGCCGCAGATATCATGAACAACTTCCGTGCTGCAGATAAAGCCGCAAATATAAATCGCAACTATGGGATTATTGTCATGACGGACGGGCATGATACGTCATCAACAAAGTACAAGTCCAGCACCGCCTTAGTTAACTCACTGCCGGACGGAACGGAAAGTGACCAGCCACATATTTTTACAATTGGGTTTGGAGGTGATGTGGATGAAGGTGAATTAAAACTTGTGGCGAATAGAACGAATGGAAAGTATGCTCATGGGGATACTGTGAATATTGCTTCGCTGTATCAGCAGTTGAGTTTGGAATATTAGGACGATAAAGACTTTAAATTTGCTAAATTTTTATTTTTACATATAAGTTTATTCATCTCATTTTGATTCAATACATTCCTCATGGAATAGTACTGTACGTGAGAAAAATCATCCTGTCCAGAACGCCTAAAACGTGCTGATTTGTGGAACCATGTGAGCACTTTAGGGCCGCTGATTTGTATGACCACGAAATTGTCGAAATTCAAGAAAATAATTCCATACTATAGCAATGTCAGACTTATCGCAAAACCCATATCTCACCCCTGAGCAAGCTGCTGCCGAAGCACACGCTACGATTTACGACCTGGACAGCGAGCCCCAGGTTCTAAATTCTCCGAACAGTGACAACACTCCACTTTCGCTGACAACTCGAACTCCAAATGTGAGCGTGACAGAAACAACTCCACTCGCACCACCAAGTCATCCAACAAACAGCACACTTCATATAGAACCAGATAAACATTCCGCTCGAAATCTAAATTTCTATCACCACCTCATCGCTCGATATGGCCGCACAAAAGTATTCATACTACTCGGCATCGCAATAGCAGACATTATTGTCTCAATAATTCTAATAATAATCGGTGCAACAGGAATTATCGGCAGCCAAGCACTCACGGTGACCATATTCTCGGCCAACACAAAACAAGTCTGGCTAAACCAAATCCAAGACAAATTTAATCGCAAAGGTGTTTCCCCAGACTCAAGTCGCTTGAAGATCATTATAAACACCACGCATAGTAGCTATATTTCGAGTATCAACGCGAAACCTGATGGTTGGAGTCTGCAAATGCATGTGGTTATTCAACAGTATACAGAAAAATTCAAGTCTAACAATTTGGCGTTTTTCCTTAACCCTGAGAATCCTGATTGCAAACCGATTGCTGTTTCTCCAATCGGGATTGCAATGTGGAAACCAGTGCCAGAGGCTTTAGGTTGGCCCAATGCCAATATCAGCTGGAGAGATATAATCAATCTCGCTGGTAATTCGACTGGATGGGCTGCGTATGGGAAACCATGGGGTGCGTTACAATTCGGACCAGTCAACCGGAATTTTCAAATAGTGGGAAATTGACGTTGATTGCTGCTCTCTATGCATTGATGAATGCGACTGGAGCAATGTCGACTGCTGATGTTAATACTACTGTTGCAGCGGCTGCGTTACAAAAGTTTTCAACTTTGGTGTAGCACATGGGATCGATTGACGCTGATCTCTTGAATTTGATGGCAAAGCTAAGTCCAAGTATTTACATGCTATTACGACGTACAAGGTGAATGTTATGGAGTTAAATTTGAAAAATTCAAATCAAGGTACACTGCTGATTGATTGATTTTCTGGTAATCAATATTCATATACTGAAATGCTGTCGCAGAGCAATTAGTATTTATTTATTATCCTTCAGATGGCACATTTTGTAAGTTTTATAGATTTTCCTGAATGCTAAAACATAATTTTCTTTTAAAAATAAGTGGGTAGAAAATCCACTCTGCATCTTATCGAAAAGCCAGCGCCGTGAAAAAATTCCGAGACTATGCACTCACTCACGAATCCCAAATAAACTTGTACAGAATGGATTGTGTCCTGTTCCATACATAAAGGATATTTTGTTAACTTCTACACCTTGTTCGATTTTCTCTCGAGAAAATGGAGTTTTAAGTGAAAGGACTAATAAAAACGTTTGACAGATTCCTTTACCAAGCATGGAAACTATGCAAGCAGCAATAGATGTCTGGAAATCTGTAAAGAAACCATCGGTTTCTCTACTAGTTGTCAGTTTGTACTTCAAAGTTAAATCACAAATGTTCACAAAACTTTAGCATTCTTCTTTTCTTTTGGAAAAAATCAGATACATCTGGTTCCATGTCTGCACAAAGGAACAGAATTACCCGATTAGCAGCAGAACAAAACGCAACCTCATCATTCATTTTAGCAATGTTTCCACAAGATTTTCTTATAATCTTGCAGTTTTTGATGGCAAGTAAAGTCCTCTTGCCATCTGGTTTATCCTCAAGTTCATCAGCAAATCTCACAACGTTTGCTGTCACACCAACATGGCGAGCAAACGCTACAAAGCAGGTCAATGACTTTATTCCTGATAGCAAAACACGATTTTATGATTCAATCAACAAAGTGACAACACTGATGAATAATTTTCAATCCACAGATAAAGCGGCAAATGTGTTTAGAAACTATGGAATAATTGTGATGACTGATAGGTATGATACATCGTCGTCAAAGTATAAATCGAGTGCAGAGTTAGTGAGAACCTTGCCAGATGGTACAGAAAGCAACCAGATTCACATTTTTACAATTAGGTTTGGAACAGATGTTGTTGAAGATGAGTTGAAAACCATTGCAAATCAAACTAACAGAAAGTATTCTCATGCCGATGCTTTGAATATTGGTTCTTTGTATCAATTGCTGAGTTTGGAATACTAGTTTGATTTATTTGAGAATTGTAGTAAAGTTTGTGTCGAACATAGGTTTTTGTGTACTTAAATTTGTTTTGCAATTTAATAAACCTCATTGTAACAAGTTTTAAACTCAAATTTCTTTTCAAAAAATATGTTCAAAGCCACAAAACTCATGTAAAATATCTTGATGTTCATCAAGAAAATATTGAGGCAACATCATACTCGCAATTATAAAGTGTAAGTACTTTTTGCATATGCTCATGAAGCTCCAGCTTAATTAGAAGGTCAATAAATCGCAAAGAAAATCAGCGCTTTTATTCATGCAAAACATGATAAAACGCTCGAGCGAAATATTTCACCACTTTGTCACCTGCATGCATTTTGTCCTCAATTGATCGATGAGGGGCAACAAACGTTAGAGGAGTCTTCACAACCAGAAATATATTTGGAACATTAGATTCTCCTCAAATGGCTCAATACAATCCAAAATAATATTTAGTGATTTTATATCACCAGATATAGCAAACAAAGTCGCGAGTCTCAAAAAAATTGCTGGCAAGGGCATCGCACATGCATGATGGGAATATTATTCAACAATTTTGAAACAAGTTCCTTAGCCGTTTGTGAATCAAACGTGATGGTTAATTGTGGTTACTTTCTTGTTCCGAAAACATCCTGCCGATACGAAAGACAAATTGTGGTTCACGGCATTTTTGGCAGCAAATTCCATCAATAGAACATTAGAATCGCATTAAGCGTTAAATTTGTGTCCGGCATAATCAGATTCATATATTTCAATATCATCAGTCTCTTGTTTGACAATTTGTGGTGTACAAAAATGTTTATTCACTTTGCTCTCTTTTTGGGGTGACGGGAATGTAAAAATTATTGTTCTTGAAATGGGTGTTGAATGAAGCTCGTTTACGCCCACAGGTTGTCCAAGAAATCCAGATATAATGTTCTGTTTCAACTTGTGACTTTTTTTTTAAACTACAAATCTTTTATTTCTATTTTTTTAATTTACCCAACGTTTATTTCAAAAGACTTCTTAAAAATCATGAATGTCTTTAATGTCAAATACAATTTTGTTTATTAAACCGCAAACATTTTGCATGTGATTTTTTCGGTGACTGACAGGATTAGAGAATAAATAATATTGAAGCAGGGATATTTACAGGTTCATATCAATAATAAACCTGGAGAGTTTAGAATAAAAACACATTAAACAAAAACATTGAAAAAGTTAAGAACAGTAAATCTAGCGTGAAAAAATTATTCTTATACAAGGCAAATTTGATAAAGATTGTTACCAATCTCTTTTGTACTAGAGTCTCTGGAATTGACAAATCACTGTGACTGCTGTCAGGAACATTATCATGCTCCAGAGTCTCTTGAGCAAGTATTTCAGCATTTTCTAAAATTCTGATCAGATACTTTGAACAGATTTAATACAACGTATACTCACCAATTTAGAGTCTCTCTGTTAAATCCGCAATACTATGTTCATTTTTTTCAAGCATCTGCCAACCCTGAAAACATTCGCAGCAGGTTTTCCTGGAAGAACAGCTATAGCGTAGACTGATGCTGAATATCCTGTGAATGTTCGAATTGTTGCTCCAGTTGTTGTATCCCATTCTCAAATTATCTGGTCAGCCCTACAAGAGAATAATCAAGGTGGTTTCCAGGTAATACTGTAACGTGTTCAACATATCAGTATCACTGCATATTCAAATAAGTGCGTAGGTCCCAAGATCCCATTCACAAACTGCTGCATCTTGTGGTGAAGATGACGAGAACAATTGCGCAGGATTTCCAGTCAATAAATTTAATTAAAGTACCATTTCAGTGTGTCCTGTGAGCATTCGCACAATTGCTCTATTAGTTGTATCCCACTCAATAGTTCTATTGTCCCAAGACCCTGAAAATAGCCGCTTCTTGATTCCAGTGAAAGATAAAAGACAAAATTGTGTCTCTTTCATCAAAAAACTAGCTTCCTCCCCTTCTTTGAGCAATTTTCTGCAGCTGAACTTGCTACTGACCTGCTCAGTTGCTCTTTTGATTGATGAATACAAGAAACAATGAGAATTAGATTTGGGTTGCTAATTTTTATTAGATTTTCCTATTTCCTTTGGTGAATTAGAGTTTTTTATTGATAGGCCCACTTGTCGAGAATATTGCAATTGCAAAATTTCAGTTCATTGAAGGATTTTGTAGAAATCAAATCAGCTTCACTAAACACCTCTTCGAATACGCTACCTTCCCAAACATCAAATATCCCTATCTCTGTTAACTAAAAATTGGCCTTCGCTATTCTCAACATCTAAAGAAAACTACTGATATCAAGATAATCATCAAAACGTTTAAATTGCAGACCTCTGTGTTCCAAAATCTGAAATCTGCTTATTTATACACAATTGAGTTAATTCAAAGCTGCTTGGATAAAGCAAGTCCTCAATACAATGAGTTGGCCAGTTTTTAGAAAGTGTCCAGAATGATGAAGAATCAGAAGGACAAAAAAAAAAATGCCTGTTGGATTGGAAAACATTGGAAATACCTGTTATGTGAATGTGATGTTACAGTTTATGTTTTTATTGGAGTTGTTTTGTAATTTGGTAATCAGCTGGGAACCTAGCAAAGTTGACGATTGTAATAAGGGATCTGATGAAGCTCAAGCAAGAGACTGTAGATATTTAATTCTTGATTTTCTGGTTAAAAGTGTTTTTGCATTTTAATATTAAATATTTTTTTTGCAGTTATCATTGAACTTAAAAAGTTGTTTATAGAAATGAGAAAACAGGAAAAAGATGCTATTTCACTATCGCATAAACTGGTTACAATTTTGTTTAAAAATGAGGTTGGGATGCAACAAGATATTGGAGGTAAGGAGGAAAAATCAATTATAAAACAAAATTGAACATTTTTTGAAGAGATTATGGGTGATTTTTTGAGGTTAATTGAGTTGGGTGTGACGAAATCAAAAAAAAAAAAAAAATTAAAAAGTTTTTTTAAAAAAAAAAAATAAAAAAAAAAAAAATGACAATACCAACGAAATAAAGCGTGTAGAAATAGGTGGGCGCCGTAAAATTAAATCAAAGAATATGTTTAAAGCCACAAAACTTGTGTAAAATATCTTGATGTTCATCAAGAAAATATCGAGGCAACATCACGCTCGCGATTATAAAGTGTAAGTACTTTTTGCATATGCTCATGAAGCTCCAGCTTAATTAGAAGGTCAATAAATCGCAAACAAAATTGATGCTTTTGTTCATGCAAAACATAATAAAACGCTTGAGCGAAATATTTCACCACTTTGTCACCTGCATGCATTTTGTCCTTAATTGATTGATGAGGGGCAACAAATGTTAGAAAAGTCTTCACAACCAGAAACATATTTGGAACATTAGATTCTCCTCAAACGGCTCAATACAATCCAAAATAATATTTAGTGATTTTATATCACCAGATATAGCAAACAAAGTTGCGAGTCTTGAAAAAATTGCAGGCAAGAGTATTGCACATGTGTGATGGGAATATTATTCAACAATTTTGAAACAAGTTCCTCAGTTGTTTGTGAATCAAACGTGATGGTTAATTGTGGTTACTTTCTTGTTCCAAAAACATCCTGCTGATACGAAAGACAAATTGTGGGTTCACAGCATTTTTGGCAGCAAATTCCATCAATAGAGCGTAAGAATTGCATTAAGCATTAAATTTGCATCCAGCATAATCAGATTTATATATTTCAATATCATCAGTCTCTTGTTTGACAATTTGTGGTATACAAAAATGTTTATTCACTTTGCTCTCTTTTTGGGGTAACGGGAATGTAAAAATTATCGTTCTTGAAATGGGTGTTGAATAAAGCTCATTTACACCCACAGGTTGTCCAAGAAATCCAGATTAATGTTCTGTTTCAACTTGTGACTTTTTTTTTAAACTACAAATCTTTTATTTCTATTTTTTTAATTTACCCAACATTTAATTCAAAAGACCTCTCAAAAATCATGAATGTCTTTAATGTCAAATACAATTTTGTTCATTAACCCGCAAGCATTTTGCATGTGATTTTTTCGGTGACTAACAGGATTGGAGAATAAATGGATAATATTGAAGCAGGGATATTTATAGGTTCATATCAATAATAAACCTGGAGAGTTTAGAATAAAAACACATTAAACAAAAAAATTGAAAAAGTTAAGAATAGTGAATCTAGCATGAAAAAATCATTTCTATACAAGGCAAATATGACAAAGATTGTTATCAGTCTCTTTTGAACTGGAGTCTCCAGAATTGATAAATCACTGTGACTGCTGTCAGGAACATTGTCATGCTCTGGAGTCTCTTGAGCAAGTATTTCAGCATTTTCTAAAATTCTGATCAGATACTTTGAACAGATATAATACAATGTACACTCACTAATTTGGAGTCTCTTTGTTAAATCTGCAATACTACATTTATTATTTTCAAGCATCTGCCAACCCTGAAAACATTTGCAGCAGGTTTTCCTGGAAGAACAGCTATAGCATAGACTGATGCCAAATATCCTGTGAATGTCCAAATTGTTGCTCCAGTTGTCGTATCCCATTCTCAAATTATCTGGTTAGCCCCACAAGAAAATAATCAAGGTGGTGTTCCAGGTAATACTGTAACATGTTCAACATATCAGTTTCACTGTATGTTTGAACAAGTGTGTAGGTCCCAAGATCCTATTCATGAATTGTTGCATCTTGTGGTGAAGATGATGAGAACAATTGCACAGGATTCCCAGGCAATAAATTCTATTAAAGTACCATATCAGTGTGTCCTGTGAGCGTTTGCACAATTGCTCCATTAGTTGTATCTCACTCAATAGTTGTATTGTCCCAAGACCCTGAAAATAGCCGCTTCTTGATTTTAGTGGAAGATAAAAGGCAAAATTGTGTCTCTTTCATCAAAAAACTAGCTTCCTCCCCTTCTTTGAGCAATTTTCTGTAGCTGAACTTGCTACTGACCTGCTCAGTTGCTCTTTTGATTGATGAATACAAGAAACAATGAGAATTAGATTTGGGTTGCTAATTTTTATTAGATTTTCCTGTTTCCTTTGGTGAATTAGAGTTTTTTATTGATAGGCTCAATTGTCGAGAATATTGCAATTGCAAAATTTCAGTTCATTGAAGGATTTTGTAGAAATCAAATCAGCTTCACTAAACACCTCTTTGAATACGCTGCCTTCCCAAACATCAAATATCCCAATCTCTGTTAACTAAAAATTGGCCTTTGCTATTCTCAACATCCAAAGAAAACTACTGATATCAAGATAATCATCAAAACGTTTAAATTGCAGACCTCTGTGTTCCAAAATCTGAAATCTGCTTATTTATACACAATTGAGTTGATTCAAAGCTGCTTTGATAAAGCAAGTCCTCAATACAATGAGTTGGGCCAGTTTTTACAAAGTGTCCAGAATGATGAAGAATCAGAAGGACAAAAAAAAATGCCTATTGGATTGGAAAACATTGGAAATACCTGTTATGTGAATGTGATGTTACAGTTTATGTTTTCATTGGAGTTGTTTTGTAATTTGGTAATCAGCTAGGAACCCAGCAAAGTTGAGGATTATAATAAGGGATCTGATGAAGCTCAAGCAAGAGACTGTAGATATTTAATTCCTGATTTTCTGGTTAAAAGTGTTTTTGCATTTTAATATTAAATATTTTTTTTGCAGTTATCATTGAACTTAAAAAGTTGTTTATAGAAATGAGGAAATAGGAAAAAGATGCTATTTCATTATCACATAAACTGGTTACAATTTTGTTTAAAAATGAGGTTGGGATGCAACAAGATATTGGAGGTAAGGAGGAAAAATCAATTATGAAACAAAATTGAACATTTTTTGAAGAGATTATGGGTGATTTTTTGAGGTTAATTGAGTTGGGTGTGACGAAATCAAAAAAAAAAAAAAAATTAAAAAGTTTTTTTAAAAAAAAAAAATAAAAAAAAAAAAAATGACAATACCAACGAAATAAAGCGTGTAGAAATAGGTGGGCGCCGTAAAATTAAA
>JADGJK010000435.1:0-11788 GCA_027600645.1 Nowakowskiella sp. JEL0407
CTTTAAAATAAAACAGTTTTAGTATTGCATACATATTTTCTATTGATTTTGCGGATTACAGTAATTTAATCTGTCCGAATGAAACGGAAATGAGAAAAAATTTATCTTTGGTTATTTCGAGTGGGAAAACTCAAACAGAAACAATCGCCATCGCCATCTACCAAAAACCACTATTTTTACTTGATAATCAAAGTATTAGCGGATATTAAGACAGAAACGAAATCAGTTCAACACTCACTCGCGTTTAAAATTTAAGTGTATCGGAATGCGTGCGAATCATTCTTTCCAGCTTTCGCCAGAATACTGAGGCGTGTTTTGTTGTTTTCGCTTAGAATTCGTTATTCCAAACTATTAATCATTTGAGCTTAATATAAACAACTTTATGTATGTAATATTAAGATTTGATAACGCAGTGGAAAAATCTTGGAAGTGAAACACCGAAGATGAAAAAAAGTTGCTTTGGAGATTAACTTCCTCCTCTTCCCCGAAGTTGCTACTACATCTCTCATCTGCAACAGTTGAATTTATCGGCCTCTAATATCCCGCTTTGTTCAACGAGCAAAAGACTCTTTACCCATTCGCAGAAATATGAAACAATCAAGCATCTTTTCCATTCTTCGTCAATCACATTTCAATAATTAACGGAATATAGCTGGACCCAATGCATTACTAATAATCACTTACAGAATCAGTTACCGATCATTTTAAATAAAGATGATTACTATTTCAAATTTCAAAAAAAATCTCTTTCAAGCGCCACAAGTCCCCTCGGCAATTCTGTCAAGCTGCGCCAGAAAGTTCGCCGAAAGGGTCCAAAAAGTCCGGCAATTATCAATCCCAAAATTCCAACTGTAATTGTTCTATCTGCGGGCAAAATTTATAATACAAACTTCATATAAAATGCTCAATGACCGTCCTGCAGTCCTTCAAAAAAAAAGTTAATTAAATCTGAAAATCAGAGACATGAGCCAAAATTACGCAAAGGATCAACCAAAAGGTTTCAGAAACTACCTCCAGAATATCGCGATAGTTGGTGTAGGTTCTTTGACAGCATTGTTCTCATCAATCTAAACACTCCTCTAATTAATATTGCGACAATCTATGTAGGCAGGTGGTCGTGTTGGAAAATTTATCACTGACGCAATCTTAGCCAACGGGAAACCCACTTTAACCGCAATCATCCGTAAAGGCAGTACAAACCAAGTTCCAGAAGGCGTACTCATCAAAGAAGTCAACTACGACGATCACTCAAGTCTCGTGGCAGCCCTTCAAGGTCAAGATGCACTGATTATCACCATGGGAGTCACCGCACCCAAAGAGCAATCAATAAAACTCATCAAAGCTGCCGCGGACGCAAACGTTGAATGGATCGTACCAAATGAGTTCGGGTTTAACCATGATGATGAAAAATTCGATGCAGATACATACGTCGGTATCCCCAAGAAATCAGAACGACAATTGATCGAACAAATCGGGAAAAGTTCGTGGTTGGGAATCGCATGTAATTTCTGGTATGAGTTTAGTTTGGGATCTGGAGAGCGAACGTATGGATTTGATTTGAAAAACAGAACCGCATTGTTTTATGACGATGGTGAAGAGAAGATTCCAACATCAACTTGGCAGTTAACGGGGAAAACCGTTGCAAACTTGTTGTCGTTGAAAGTGCTTCCCGATGACGAAAATGATACGAGCGCTACACTTGACGGCTACAGAAACAAGTTTATCAACGTTCGTTCGTTCAGAGTAAGCCAAAAGGACATGTTGGCTTCCATCTTGCGGGTAACTGGCGATTCGATTGAGAATTGGACTATTAGAAAGGTCAAAGTTGAAGATTACTACGCAGAAAACGTGAAGAAGTTCCATGAGGGAAATCGAGAGTCATTCGCCAGATTGATGTACTCGAGGGCGTTCTTCAAAGGAGCAACGTCGTTCGTAACTGAATTCGATAACGAGAAGCTGGGATTGCCAGTCGAGGATTTCGACGAGTTTACTAAAGCTGCAGTAGATATGCATAAAGATGGATACTTTGATGTTATTTACGGTTAAATATTCTGTATTGTTACTTTTTACAATAAATTAAAAGTCTTAACACATACAGTAACTCAAATTTATTATCCGGCTCAAAATAAGCTTTCAACAGTCCATGATCCGCATGCGTTCACTCTAATCATGGGCTAGTTTTCCATTCCTTAGCGATTGTTTGTTCATTTGGAAGTTATCATAATTTGCCCTACCTTTTTACAGTAATTCAAACACAGATTAAAACATTGAATCATTACTTTAAATCCGAAATTGAAAAATAACATCATCGCAGTTTTTTTCTCGATCAATTCACTGTCACACAGTCCTTCAGGGGACAATGTTGGGAGCATCGTCGATGTACAATATCAATTCTTCCTCAGACGTGGAACCTTCCAGCAATGCATTCATGCGAAAGGGAATACTCACAAACAAAAGATTCCCCGCCGTTCGCTCCGGGAAGAAATTTGTAATTCTCTGTCACCCCACAACAACCGACGACCTGTACTTGATAAACAGAGAAATCATTGAAACAGACGAAACAAAGATCCTCAGTGGTGAATCGAAAAGCTCAAAAGATGAGAGTATCAGAGTATTGGGACAAATAGCACTAGCCGCCGTTTCAGGTGAAATTCAAATTGGAAGTTTCCTGTTTTGTTTTCTAAAACTTTTCTTTTTTTTTTCCAGGAACACCTCTTCTTATATTAGGAACATCAAATAGACAATTTATTCATTTCTCTGATATCGAAGCTATTCTCGACGAAGATTACCTTCAATCTGCATGCAATTTCCACATTGTCACTTCGAAACACGAAGTTTTAAGATTTTCAACTGATACATCGACTGATTACCAACTCTGGATTTCCGCGTTACGTGAAGCACTCACTATCGCCCGCTCAAACGTCCTCGAAAACAGATCTAGAGTTCCGTTTGGTGCCATGGCCGATCCGATAAGAAAGAAAGGTACGCGGAGTTTATCGCGTCGACGTTATTATGACGAGGAATTTAGCGATGAGGAATTGCCCAAATCGAGAGGTGGTGGGCAGTTTAGGGAACGGGAGTATGTACCTGATTATGAGGACGATTTGTATTATGAGGATGACCATTATTATCGTCGGTCGAGTTCTGTTTCTCGGTTACCGGATGATACTCGATCTAATAGGTCTAGATCAACCGCCTCCCGAAAACGAACTACAAAGTTGGATAGCTTACTTGGAACCGATGAAGCAGTCGCCATGGCTAAACTTGCTTCTGGCGGTGAACGTGTAGATCGTCCTTCTAGACGAAAGTCCGTTGGTAGATACCCTGATGATGACAAATGGGATACATCTTCTCGAGCTAGCAGTCGCAGCAGACGCAGAAGGGGGAGAAGTGTTGGTGATATGTTTACTTTGGATGATGGATACTCGTTGCCAAGATCTGGGACACGAAGTGGGAATGGTCAAAAGAAAGGGTTTTCGTCATATTTCCGAGAAGAATAGAGCTATTTGATGTACTTTTCATTAGACTTACTATATTTCTTTTTTTTCCCCTTATTCGCTATGTTAAGTTTAATACAAGAATTTTCGTTTGCGCTGTGAATTAAGATTCTTGAAACATAAAAATAGTTTTATTAAATATCAAAGCACCCACAGTTTCCCATTCTTTTTATACACCAATAATTCTTCTTGCAAATTCCCAATTGCTTTCTCCACATCACTTTCGCAACAATCATCACTCAAACAATCGCAAATATATTTTTCTGTTACCAGCCCCGATTTCGCAGAAATTATACTAAATACTTTGTCTTGGATATCATTTAAATTATCAGAAGCTTTCGCAGCAGATTCGGCTTGACCAACAGGCCGGGTTTGATCAGGGTAAGAAAAGAAGGTGTTATACGTTGAAGAAACGGTTGTATTTGAAGTGGGGTACGAAATCGAAGGTTGCTGAAATTGTGGTTTTGCGTTGTGAAGAGTTGCGCCAGAGATTTGGCTAATATTGCGTGCATTCTCTCGTTGAATTGTATCATCTACGTTAGACTTTGACGTTTAGTATATCAGCATTACATGCAATGAAAGCAGAAAAAACAAAATAATATGAAATAATAAACAAGGAAAGGAAGAAACTTTACACACCTTTGATTGCATTGTACTTTTTTGTTTTTTTAGGGATCCTAAAAGACTTGAGCCACTATTCTTCTTCAGCAGAGTCGCAGGGGTTTGTTTCGAAATAACAGGATTCGATGTCGACGATGAAAACATTGTCGGAAGCTTGCGTTTCATTGGATTCGGTTGGAACTGAGATATTTTCTGGGCAAACTTCTCTTCAACCTATAGAAAGAATTCAAGATCAATTTATTTGCATACCAAATAAAGAATGCGCACCTGATACTTGTACAGGATCAATTTTACTTCCTCTTCAGAGATCCTCAATCCACTCTCAAGATTCCGTACTTGACTCATAATCTTTGCTGTTGCATGTTCGCCACCGCAACTTGAAACTAAATCGTAAACGCTACGTTTCTTCTCTTCCGACACTTCAAATCTATCCCACAACGAGATAATTAGCGGTGGATTAACTTTATTCCCGACAATCTGTCATATGTGCTTGTTAATAAGAACCGTATCAGAATTCAAAATCAAAAACTTACTCGCATCGCACTGATCAGTTCACTAACGACCATCGATTTCATCAACCCAGAAAACTCAATGACCGTACTAAGCCCCCCACTCCCTCCTGGGAGTGTCCCTCTACTACACTCTAACGACTGAAGCAACTCAAACTGCTGCGCACTCAAAATAGATTCAAACTGCTCCGAAACACGCTGCGTAACAACTTTCTTCGTTTTCGCATAATTGGGCGTTAAATATTTCGTCTGGTAGGGGATCGATAGATGAAGGTTCGTTTCCAAAGAATGCGATTTCGAAAAGGAATCGATCAAATTGGTAAATTGAAGTCCATACAACGTCGTGTATCGCTCGATCACACCTTTTAGAAAATTAAGTCAGCATCAAATAAAATAAAAACTTTAATCATGTTTTGCCTTCTATTTTGCCTAGACCGTCGATAGATGTTGGTCGGTTCACGGTCATATCGTATAAAATTTGAGAACTAAAGATCGCTTCGGGAGATATATTCGCCTATCGAAAGATTGAAAAAAAGAATAAATAAAAGTGATCATGAATCAAAAACCTCCCACCTTCTTTGCTTCTTCCAAACGTAACTCTTTCAGCAACTCAAACAACTCTTTCTCAACCTTTGGCAAATCCGACGGATTCTTCACCGATCTATTCAGATTTTTCCATGTCGTTGTACCAGAACCACGATTTCCCCGATCTCGGCCGGTACTCTGCGACCTTTTCCTCGAACTTTTATTCCCGTCGCTCATCCACTTCGCTTCAATAACTTCCAACTCTGGTAGATTCAATTCTTTAACCGCTTCCATCATTTTGGATCCCAACCCAAAACAATTAAGGAATCCTTCACTTTTCTCCATTCTGTTCATGAAATTCGCACCAGCGGTGGTAACGCGGTAACATACCCCTGAATATGTGTAAACTGGCTTCCAGTCGCTTATGTGGTAGTTGTTATGGGTAAATGACTCGATAAACTTTTGTTCGGTTAACAGCAATGAACCTAACGCCGTCCAATATTCTTTGGTTCGAAACGTGCCTTTGTTGTTTACGATAGAATTTGTCGCATTTGTGGAAAGTTGCTTATTGGATGTAGAACCATGAAGTAAATATATTGGAACCCGCATTCCAAACTTATTCCCTGTGTCTAAAAAACCACATAAATGTACCTAAATTTCTTATAACATCTAAAAAAACAATCTACCTGTAATAGCTCGCAAAAGTAAATAAGTTTCTAACGCAATGTCAACCTTCACATTTGCCGCATTCACTTCACAGTTATCACAATTTCTGCACAAAAAATTTCCGTAATCATTTGAAATTATTCAAGTGAAATGAAAATCAATATCTTACCCGCACTCAAATTGCGTATTATCTCCAAAATACTCCAAAATCATTTTTCGTCGACACTTGCCACTGTTACAAAAATGGTGAAACTTATCAATCAACTCATTATTCCGCTGCTCAATCTGTCTTCTTTTGGATTCATCTTCAATGCGGTCGAGATCTTTGTTCGCCAATTGTCTCATGAACGTAAAATCGCTTTCGCCGTAATACATTACACAGTTGGATGGGAAACCGTCTCGACCTGCTCTTCCAATTTGTTGATAATAGGATTCAATCGCTTTTGGTGCGCCGTAATGTAAAATTAAGCGAATATCTGGCTTGTCAATCCCCATTCCTTCAAATCGCAAAGATTAATAGGGCAGGGTACGGAATATTTAGAATTTAGAACGATCGCTCTCATACCAAATGCAGTTGTTGCAACTAGAACTCGCAACTTGTCGTACATGAAATCCTTTTGGATGATCGTTCGCTCTGCTGGTCCTAAGCCAGCATGATACGCGGCCGCTGGTATATTGTTTTCCATCAAGTACGTAGCGATTTGATCCGTTTCTTTCTTTGCTAATAAGAAGTAAATATCAGTGAGAATCAAAGACTGAATATATCAGTTACTTTGACAATATATGACGCAGGAGCCACCATCCAACGAAGTTTTCAACTTTCCACCTTCAACCCATTCTTCAAAATCATTTTTCCATCCTTTCCCCAGCTTCTTCTCAACTTTAAAATACAAATTGGGACGATCAAATGTAGTTTTCGCGATCAATAATCGATCATTCTGAGCTTGCAATCTCAACTGTGAAATAATGTCGGTCTGCACCTGTGGAGTTGCCGTTGCTGTTAATGCCATTATCGGGACCTAGAAAATACTTCTCAGAAAATCTACTTTTTAAAAAACAAATCAGATACATACATCAGGAAATTGTGTCCTCAAAAGTCCCAATTCTCGATATTCCATTCGAAAATCATGTCCCCATTCCGACACACAATGACTCTCATCAATAGCAAAAAGTCCAATCCCAACTTTACTCTTTAATTTACGAATCTGATCGATCCATACAACGACTTTCTCTGGTGTTAAATAAATTAATTTATAATCTCCTCGGATGGCTTTTGCTTCGGCGGTTTTGTCTAGCTGAGCGCTTCCGAGGTACGTTGCACTTATTCCCCGGTTGTTTAATTTCATCACTTGATCTTGCATTAGTGAAATTAGCGGTGAAATTACAATTGTTGGTCGGTTTGTTATTAACGGCGGGATTTGGTAGCAGAGTGATTTACCAGATCCGGTAGGCATAAGTACAAAGGAATCCTTCACTGTAAGAAAAGTTGAAGTAAAAAATGACCCGGGGCAAAAAAATTGAACGGGAAATTTCGGGTGAAAGGAATAAACGAGAAAGGAAATTACAGTTTAAAGCGGCATCGATAATTAAATCTTGTTTTTCGCGGAAGGAATTGAAACCGAAATATTGCTGGAGGCAATCTGCGGGTGAAAGCATTCACTTTCCTTTTTCGAGTAAATGACAGTCTGACAATGGTAACATTTTAAAATTTTTAATCTTGACTTTTTCATTTATTTTGTTGTGTAAATTATAAGTCAAAACTACAAAAGAATGTATAATTATGAATTGCATTGGCAAAGTTTAGCTTACAACAGACTGATCCATCAGACGCTAATGATTTGATATCCAATAAATAAACACTTTTTTATTCCTATTTGGGATATCAAGATTCCCACCAACTGCAAACCCCAAGGCCATCCTCAGACACATCACCCTATCAGTCAACAAAATAAGAAAAAATAGAAAAAAACTCAAAAAAGTATTGTTAAACTCACAACTAAATGCATAGGGCTATCAAGCTCCTCATCTTCAATAGCTCTTCCACCCATAATTCTTTGTTGTTTATCTTGCTCTTTCGATCCCACATCAATAAACTTGATTTCGTTCACTCGAAATCGGATATCCAATCCTTTATCGAAAAATAACTCTGTCGCGGGTTCGCTTTCATCCGTTTGGAATTTCCATACCCATATTGATTCTTTAATATCACTAATGGATAAAAAAAGCTTTATTAACGAATTTGTTTCTTTACTTGAGTTTCTTGAAACTTACAAGAACGTATCAGGTCGCATTCGGTGTGACGGAATTAGAATATCCGAAAAGAATCCAAGGGTTACTGTAACATTGTATGTTTGAAAGTTGCAAAGAGTAAATGTTCAAACCTTACCTCGAATTCCTTCTTGTGAAGAGCTCACTATAGTTCCTGTGATTATCTCATCAATAAAAGGTCTGAATACTATCAGTCTGAACACAACTAACAATATATAATCAACTAAGACAAAGTGATTAACGCGAATCAAATTTCAAACCTTTCGATTGATAAGAGCCATCCTGACAAGCGTGAACAATAGCTTCACCGATAGATATCAAATCAAATAACTGAATACACAATCCAAGGTCATGCACAACCTAAATAATTCGCAGAAAGTTGGTAAACCAATTCAACCAACCCAAAGGTAATTACCGACTTTATTTGCATACTTCTTATGTAAGACATCGGTAACAGCATCAGCACGGGGTTTCCACAACTCTGACGGTTTAATTCTCACAAAATCTTCCAATTCCGAAAGAATAAACATTTTTTTTCCAATATTTCGCCTTTCCAAACGTTTTGAATGGCAAGCAAAATGAGTTTCCCTAAAATAATTTACGGAACGGCGTGGAAAAAAGAGAAAACCGCGGATTTTGTTTTACAGGCACTTCAATCTGGTTTCAGAGCAATCGATACCGCGAACCAACCGAAACATTATAACGAAACTCTTGTTGGTGTTGCGATTCGGTCTTTTCTTGCTTCGTCGGATGTTAGACGAGAAGATTTATTTATTCAGACAAAGTTTACTTCGGTTAATGGTCAAGATCCTAATACGATACCCTACGACTCGAGAAAAAGTTTGGAAGATCAAGTTGAAGAGAGTTTACAATTGAGTTTGCAGCATTTGGGCGTTGAGTATCTTGATTCGTTAGTCATGCATTCACCGATGCGGACTCATGCTGATACGATGAGGTAAATATTAATCAGCAAAACCTTTGAATGGCGTTGAAATCGTTTATTGTTGATCAGGGTTTGGAAGAAGTTTGAGAAATTCCTGACGGAGGGGACGGTAAAAATGCTTGGGATCAGTAATATATACAACTTGAACGCTTTGAGACATATTTGGGATGATGCATTGATCAAGCCTTCAATTGTACAGGTATGTCCCAGTGTTTATTGAATATCTCACATTGTGTTGTTAACTTGAACCTCATTAGAACCGATTCTACGCGGATACCGATTACGATATCGACATAAGAGAGTTTTGTCGCAGTAATTCAATTCATTACCAATCATTCTGGACACTCTCGGCAAACCCACACATTCTATCCGACCCTACCTTTCAACGTATCGCCCAAAAGAGTAATATTACGGCACCCCAATTGATGTATCGATTTGTGATGGATATCGATATTGTACCGTTAAATGGAACGACAAATGCTGCTCATATGACGCAAGATTTGAATGTTTTAAACATGCCATCTTTGGAAGAGTCTGATGTTGAAGAGATTAAATTGTTGTTGGGCATTGATTCATGAGGGAGGTTTTGATTTAGTTTTTGCTAAAGATTTTTTTTTTGTTTTTTTGTATAAAATATCGATGTTTTTTCCCTGTAAAATTTCTGTCATCCACCAGATACTCTTACTCAAATTGAAATTGCCAAATACTGTAAGTAGTCCAAAAGCCTGTTAAGAGAACCCGAACAATTATAACAATCTATGACGTCTCCATTTAACACTTCGGGGGGGGGTGCAAAAGAAAGTATATTCGAGAAAGATGTCGCTCACAATGAAGCAAATCATCAGCAAAGTATTCGCACCTGAGAGATTGGCAGAATATAATGAGCTCATCTTTCGAAATTGTTATTTCAGTTCTATCAAGTCCAAATGCATATGCATCTCCAAATGTATCTAGTTCTTGTTAAATTTCCAGCTGTTTGACCAAATCTGTAAGCTCTTTCTTCTCGCGGTAAAGCTTTACGAATTAATATATCGGTGAAGCCTCGAAATTTAGGAAATTGAATGGTTTGCGATAACATCCAAAAGACACTGGATGATTCGGGGAAAAGTGCAAATAGTAAAAAATCGGTACTTCGTCCTCGAAAATAAAGAAACTCCAGATTTTAGCCAATAATCATGTTGTAAAAAAATATCTTGGTATTTCCCAAAGTCTGGATCGTCGAATTATCTAACTTTTTCATTTATCTGTGGGTTTTGGAACACAATGTTATCGTTCATGTCATTAAAAGCTTCTTTAAGCGTCTTACCAAAGTATCCCATGATTTTCCGTCAATTTAAACATCCAAATTGATAGTAATGAAGGTTTTAGAGCTTTGATGTCGATGCAAGCTGTTCCTCTGCTAAATAAATAGTGCGAGAAATTTCCCATCTCGCATTAAGAAGATAAAGTTTATGCGGTGAATGATTTGGCAATTCCAAATTTATCGTAGTGTAACAAACAATTTTTTGTATACATACTGGAGTTTTAAGAAAAACTAAATGATTTTATTTAAGAGTTAGTTTGCTCGGTTTCACAATTAAAACAGTGAAGAGCACACCCACTCAAAAAAATCTTCGACCAAACATCATCATATAAAGGAACTCAAGGGATCCAGAACATTCCCCAACATGTCCCCACTGAACTTCGCTTGGTTTAAGAAAAAAGAAAAGTCGAGTAACATATTCGGAACAGCAGTATTTCAAATTTTCGTAGTCGAAATTGCGATCCAAATAAAACTTGTAGCATTCAAGAAGATCGGCTTTAGTAACGGTCAGCCCTGTGTCTCCAAGGTCAAACACGTCACCAAAATCGTCGAGTTTTGCTTGAATCTCCACTGGAGTGCGACGGCGCCGTTTTCCATCCCCTTTGTCTTTAGATTCGTCACGATCATCTTCAGATTTCTCAATCCCAGCATCGTCCGCACTATCAACTTCGACTTTTGGTTTCTTACGATTATCGCGATCCTCTTCCTCCGAGTCACTTTCACCTTCGTCATCTGATATCTCACGATCCGGGAATCTTTGTTCATCGCAAAGTTTCAAGAATTTGTAAATTGGAGAACTCGGAATATCAAACAAAAACTTGAACCATCCTTCACGCGTTCCATAGCAAGCGGGCGAATTGCCAGGGAAATTCAAGTAAAAAAAAGTCGAACAATCTTCCTCAAAAAACAACGTCACTCCCGGCAATGTCCAATATTCAGTCTTCGCAAACTCATCACGATACTTTTCAAACAACGCTGCATAATTAGGACATTCGAAGTATTGCTCATCGTTCAAAAGAACTTCGTTTGCTGCGTCGAAAACAATGTTGTCGTTGATATCGTTGAAAGCATTTATAAGTTCGTGATTGAAGTATCCCATGATTTTCCAACCGTCGATTTCTTTGGCGAATTGGTGGAGGGAAACATAACGCTTTTTTCGAACTTCCAAGATTTCGAGTTTCAAGTGTTCCGATAGATCATTTTCTTCTTCACGGGGAGCATGAACCGATGCAAAATGTTCCAAAACGATAGTTTTCAGAGATTTTGGCTGGTTAAAAATCACTTCGGTTTTGTTGCGGTCGTAATTTGAAGGGGCAGAAATTTGTTCGGGAGTCTGAGGCAAGAAATAAAAAAAGTCAATAGTTCTGCTTTTCAACGCTTTCGCATCAAAATAGCCTGTTCCGCGACTAAACAAATAATAAGAGAGATTTCCCATAAAGTAATAATTCCTGAGGCT
>JADGJK010000436.1:0-11787 GCA_027600645.1 Nowakowskiella sp. JEL0407
CACACTTTGTAAAAAAAAAAAAAAAAACGAAATTACAAATGGTGAAAAAAAACAAGTCCAACAGCCAACAACCCAACCTCGGCGCCTCGCTCATGAATTCGCGCTTTAAACAATCAAAAAATCTAAAACTCAATCCGGACGGCAGTATCAAACACACTACAGACATTGTCGAAGGTCCCAGTTGGCTCGCTCACGAACAATCCGTAACTGCTGAAAACGATCTCGACGCTTTTCTTTCTACGGCGCAATTGAAAGGTACAAGTTTCACCGCTGAACGTTTGGGCGCGGTGAAATTGATTTCCCACTCGAGTTCCAATAATCCACTCCACAATTCGTCATTGTTGTCGTTGGATGATGGGTTGACGGAAAAACAGAAAGAGTTGCAAGAACTTTACAAAGATGCGTTGTCGATTCCTCGTCGTCCGCACTGGAATAAAAAGATGACTACGGAACAGTTGGTGAAGGATGAAAGAGACTCGTTTTTGGTGTGGAGGCGGACATATGCGAAGCTGGAGGAGGATAAAGGTGTGTTGCTAACTCCGTATGAGCGCAATTTGGAAATCTGGCGGCAGTTGTGGCGAGTCATTGAACGAAGTCAGCTTGTGGTTCAGATTGTTGACGCTAGGAATCCTGAACTTTTCCGGTATTATCTACACTTTTTTTACTAGTAGCCCCAAGTATAATAATGTCATTCAATTAGATCGTCGGATTTGGAAAAATACGTGTTGGAGGTGGCAAAGTTTCAGGAAGTAACGAAGAGTAACCTACTATTACTAAACAAAGCCGATATGCTGACGCAAAAGCAACGTCGGCAATGGGGAACGTACTTTAAAGATTTGGGCGTGGAGTATCTGTGGTTTTCTGCGAAATGGGAGAATGAAAAATTGGAGAAAGAACTTGTTGCGGGATCTCCTGTTGATGAACCGGATGTCACTGAGAACGTCGAAGAACAAATAGAAGATGAAAATGATGAAGTTGAGTTTCAATTTAATGTCAAGAAAGGGAATATGTATGTTTTTGGTGACGAAGGCGATGAGGCGGATGGCGTCGAAGTTGAAGATGCTGTCGTTCCAATTGTAAATGACGATCCAAAGATTGTATCTGAAACTGTGATTGAAGATAACGAGCACGAGCAAACCGTGTCTCCTTCAAGTGAAGAAAATGCCGAACAAGTCGATTCTGAAGAATCCGAGGATTCTGATGATGAGCATGAAGAAATTGGTAAACATATCGATATCGACGAAGAAAATGAAGACGAATTATCTCGTATCACTTCAGTCTCTGAATTGATTGCAATTCTCCAATCTCGATGTCCAAAACCAGCGCCCAGCGAGAACGACTCATCTCCCAAATCAATCATCGGATTTGTTGGATACCCCAACGTCGGTAAATCTTCGACTCTTAACGCTTTACTTGGTTGCAAGAAGGTCTCAGTTGCTTCAACCCCGGGAAAAACAAAACACTTTCAAACACTTCACTTGGACTCAAACACAATTCTTTGCGATTGTCCTGGACTCGTCTTTCCGAGTTTCGCTACAACGAAAGCTGAGATGGTGGTCAACGGTATTCTACCAATCGATCAGTTGCGCGACCATATTGCGAGTGTGAATCTGGTTGTAGACAGGATTCCGAAAAGGGTATTGGAGGCGGTGTACGGAATCGTTATATTGATGAGAGATGAAGAGGGTCAGGTTATGGAGGGAAATGAAGAGCTGGATGGCGGAATACGTAAACCCACTGGTGAAGAACTGTTAAAGAGTTACGCGATAGGTAGAGGATATACCAAGGCGGGGCAAGGGAATCCAGATGAAGCTCGTGCAGCCCGATACATCTTGAAGGACTACGTAAACGTATGTATTATTATTTTATTGGGTTCTTTTTAGGATGTGAATAATTTATTTCTAAATCTAATGTAGGGAAAATTGGTATTCGTAGAAGCACCGAGTAGTTATTCGGACGAAGAGTCATTGCTGTTCAACAAAGACGCCCATCAAGCTTACCTTACGAAACTCTTAAAAAAACGACGAAAGAACCCAATCGTCATCACTCCGCAACCAATGATCAATACCCCAAATCACGGTATCGCTGACAAAGTGGGGTCAACCATAGATTCGGAATTCTTATCAGGGAAAGATAGCATGGTGCATGCGAGGACAAAAGGAAAGTTTGCCAGTGATGATTTTAAACGGGTGACGGCTGGGGAGAGCGGTGTGAAAGGAAAGAAGAAGCATCACCACAAAGCGGATAAAAGGAACGGGAAAGTTCGAACAAAGTGGACTGCTGTGGAATAAATTTCTAATAAAAAAAAATATATTGAATATGCATTCGTATTATATTGATCAATGTTAAATTGGGCGCTGTTACAATTGTCTGTCTGTCTGTCTGTAAAACAGTATCTAATCATAAATAAACTATTTCCCAAAAAAAAAAAGTAAAATAAAAAGAATAATTCTAAAAGATAAACAAAAGCAGGGCGAAAAGTAGGGTAAATGATTTTAAACTCAATGCGTATCTAGATTGTGAACTATTTGGGGTTGGCGATGGTGTTGTCGTTGGATAAGCGAACGTTACTACATTCCCTTTCCCCACCCGCACCGTAGCACTATATCCGACGGCTCCATTTTTCGCAACAGGGAAAATCATCCAATTTCCCGGTGGAGCAATTTTCCCGTTTGCCGGTCCTTCCACTATAAGATGTGTTTTATTTGCATACTGAATCTTCAACTCTATAAATCTCTGATCATAATTCGTGGAGTGTGTTGTCGTGGAATATCGAATCAAGTTGATGGCTGCAACGTCCGTAGCGGGAGTATCAAATATTAACGCAAAGTTGGATCCGTACGTAAGCGTTTTTGGAGAGGCTGTCCCGTATGCCGAATTAATTACGGGTTTATTAGGAATTGTGTAGTAATAAGGTGTGTAAAGTTCGATTCTGTATTCAAACGGATCGGTGCAGTTAGCCGTAGGTAAGTTATTTTCATACGTTCGGTTGTTTAGAGGTCCATTGAACGGGAAACAATCACCAGCCAAAACTTTCCCTCTTTCAAAATCAATATAGTTGGCTTCTTCATTTCCCGTTGTAATTATGCGACCGTCGGGTAATAAAAGTGCGCCGGAGTGATATAACCGAGCAATCGTGGCGTTTGGGGCTTTGGAGAACGTCGAAGTTTCGGGGTCGAATATGTAATTGGCAAAGCTAGGTTCATGTGCGTTCGTGTGGACACCAGCATCACCTCCGGCTGTTCCCCAAACAGCTCCGTTTGTAAACAATACTTTACCGTCAGGCATTAGCACAGAGTCTGGCATTACTTTTCCTTCTCCCGGGAAGGAAATAAAATTCTCCAACCAAGCGGCGTTTGGAACATCTGGAGATATCTTTGAGCAATGGGGTGAACCTGTGCCGGTTGACGTAATATTCGTTGAAGTTTCACCTGGTTTTCGTAACGTTCCTCCACATATCATGATAGTTGCCTCATAGTTGTATTTTGCTCGTAAAGGAAGCATAACGGCAGTGGATGTAAATGGATAAATCTGAGAAAAATTTTTGTTAAGCATTTCGTTAGAAAATGAGATATGTTAAAATACTCTCGGATGGTGAAGTTGATCTTTCATCGGTGCAACTGGTGAAGTCGCTCCCGTCGCCGGATCCAACAAGATGCTCGAGCCTCCGCTAAAAATCCAGATTTTACCACTTTTCGGCATTTGCTGTACAAAAGGGTACAAATTCCAAGGATCCGATTCGATTAAAAGAGGTAAATTCTCCGCAGCCCCTTTCGATGGATAGTATTCGTATGTGGGATTCAGAGTGTTCTTTTTGGCGTACCAGTCATCCAAATTCAGAGCGGCCGCGACTCCTCCAACAATAATTTGATATCCATTATCCAGAGTGTGCACTGCAGGATACCATCTTCCTTTAGCCATTGCGTTTGTAACTTTCCACGGATCTACCGTTCCATTAACGTCCATTGGCGTGTAAATTCGGTTTATGTTTGTTCCATCAGTGAGGAGCGCCATGTTTGTGAGCGGATCAGTATAAGCTTCTTTATCTCCACCAGACATAAAAATAGAACCGTCAGCCATCTGTGCATGCCCTCCGCAGAAGGGATTGGATGTTGATTTTGATATTTTAGGGTCAGGGCTCGCCCCGAAAAGACTGATTTCTGCTGCATTAGACTAAATAAAGTTTAAAAAATCAAATTTAAAATTGAAATTGGAATATTGATACCCAAACTTCTACGGGCTCAGTGTTTGGGTTAGCCGGATACTTTTGATGAAATTGTTAAATGTTGTATTTTCTGAATATCTGCGTCTATGGTACCTTTCCCGCACCACCTCCATGCGGTCTTTCTACGCAAACTAATTTTGGTGATGAGCCAGGAACTCCAGGACCCTTGATACAGAGTTAAAATTTGATTCCGTTTCAGCTTTAAAGTACTGATCCAGAATACTTACAGGCAATAGAAATGAGTGAATACAAGTCTAAAACATAGCAAAAAATAGATAAATAACAATATACTAGCGGGAAAGCAAAGAGACAAAACATACGACTAATTGCTGAACAGGAAGTAATGACCAACTCCCCAAATTTGAGTTTTGCGACACAGTTTGGGCATTAATTTTTACAGCGGGGCCTGAGACACAGCAGAACGCGACGAACAAAACGAAAAGCTCGAAATTTATTCCACGAGAACAAGGAGATTTGAATTTCATTGCTGGTTATGCGCCACTTGCACAATTTCACGTTTTTTCCAATCAGGGGTAAATACCGTGATTTTCTAAGATCTCGTGGAGTATATAATTGCAATAGCCCTTTGTCGCAATGGTGAAAGATGGCGAATTACATTATATTTGCGGTCAATCGATGAACGTAGGGATTAATTGAAAACGAGTTGTTGAAACGGATCTATGAGGGCAGATTCGAGAAAAACCGCGAAAGACGCTGCAATAGCATACAGGGAGCATTGGTAGAGATCGGAATACCAAAGTACCTCAAAAAAATGTCGAGGTGATGATCTTATGTTTAATTGATTGGTTGTTTTTGTGTTTAACGAATTTTGGGATTTGATTCAGATCCAGAATGTATTCGAGTGTTGAAAAGTGCATGATGAGGTTCTAAATAAGTGCACACTACACGGCAATTCCTTTTTCAAACAGGGAGTTCTCATCTCTGTATGTTGCATTCACTGCGAGTGACAGATGCCTTCAAGGAGGTTTCCAATTCGAACTATTCCAAGTTATTCGCAGGTTGATTCAAAAACGTTCTTATTGATTGGTCGACCCGGCAAAAAATCCGGAAGCTTATATTTAATGCATAAATAAATACAAAAGTCTCGATTCATTTCAACTTGAAATGGTGAAGCGGAGAGGAAATTTAAATTGAAATGTAGCTGTCTGTTTAGACATTGACATTTTAATCTTTCGTGACAATCCTCTAAACGAGTTTTCATACTTTTAGCATACGATGTACCATAGAAGTGCAACGAGGACGATAATTACTTTCTGTTTCGACTTAAACGGTTCGGCACTCTGTGAAATCTACCGGCAATTGGTCAATCTCACATTCCGGATATGAAATAAACCAATTACCTTATACTTTGAAAATTTCGAAAAATTGAACTTTATTTTTTTCCGTTTTTATTTCAAAGAAAAATTTTCGGAGCTCTTGGTTAAATTTCCGCTTTAATAAACTGCGCTTAAAAGTGTGCGTAGCAATATGCAGCTGGAGATGTAACGCTTGCTGCGCTGGACTGCGAAAAATAAATGTTGCGCAGCCTTAGCGTAGTATTTGCTTAAATTTTATTCCTCTCATAAAAGACGCAGACGACAAAATTAAGAAAAAACAACAACTAATCTGCTTTGCGAATTGAAAATATGCAAAATTTTATTCCGTCTTCAATCTTGGGTACATTTCTCTATTCAGCTTTAAATAAATACTGACTTTAAACTAGGATTCCCTCGCATCGGAGCCAACCGAGAAGTAAAAAAAGCCATCGAAGCATATTGGGCTGGAAAAATCTCTGAGTCCGATCTCCTCGCCCTTGCAAAGCAAATCCGACTTACTCATTGGACTGCACAATCTGAAAGAGGCGTCGATGTCCTTCCGGTTGGAGATTTCTCTTTGTACGATCACATTCTCGACATGAGTACAACATTTGGAGTCATTCCGAAGCGTTATCAGAATTTGGACCTCAATGATGTCGAGTTGTACTTTGCAATGGGTCGAGGACTCCAACGTAGTTCGGAAAATGGAACTCGAGCGGCTGTTGACGTTCCAGCATGTGAAATGAAGAAATTTTTCGACTCAAACTATCACTACATTGTACCGGAACTTGGACCGTCAACTGAATTTACTCTTAATGCGTCGAGTTTGATTGAACAATTTGAAGAGGTGAAGGCGGCCGGCTTCTCTTCCCGAGTGGTTGTATTTGGACCTATTTCGTACTTGATGCTTTCGAAACCAGAAAGAGATGTTGACCCGAATTTCAATCCCCTCTCGTTGTTGGATAAATTGGTTTCGGCTTACCAATCTCTGTTCCAGAAACTCGCGGACGTTGGTGCGGAATGGATTCAAGTTGACGAACCATATTTGGTGACGGATTCGGCAAGGGGACTTTCAAGTGAATATCAGCGCGCTTTCACCGCTCTATCTGCAGTCGGACCGAATATTTTACTCGCAACTTACTATGGATCGATTGACGCAACCGCTCTTTCGTTTGTGAACCAACTTCCAATTCAAGGACTTCACATCGACTTGGAACGCGGCTTAGGTCAACTTGAGGATGTTCTCACTGCGGTTAAAAACAAAGAAATTATCCTCTCCCTCGGTCTCGTTGATGGAAGAAACATTTGGAAAGCGGATTTGGCCAAAGCTATCAAAACAGCGCAACATGTCGTCTCCGTCATTGGAAATAACAGGGTAATTATCAACACCACCTCTTCGTTGCTTCACACTCCGCATACGCTTGCCGCCGAAACTAAACTTGACGCACAAGTTAAAGACTGGTTTTCCTTTGCCTTGGAAAAGTGTGCAGAAGTTTCGATTATCGCAAAGGCTCTTTCGAACCCGGATTCGGTCGCGTTAAGTCTTGAAAAAAATATAACATCCATCGAGAGTCGCCGTAAGTATTGTTCAACGGGGAACGTCGATGTACGAAAGCGAGTTGATTCCGTAACTTCAGACATGTACGTCAGGAAATCCTCATTTGAAGTTCGACAGACTCTTCAGCGTGAAAAATTAAAGCTTCTGCCGTTTCCCACCACAACCATTGGGTCGTTCCCGCAAACAAAAGAAATTCGTATCGCTCGGAAAAAGTATACATCAGGAGAAATTACCGAAGAGCAGTATGATGAGTTTTTGAAAGACGAAATCCGTCGGGCGGTTGAGTTCCAGGAGCGAGTTGGTTTCGATATGTTTGTCCACGGTGAACCGGAAAGAAACGATATGGTTCAATACTTTGGTAAGTTGAAAAACAACAATTTTATTTTTTTCAATGCTAATTTTTTTTTCATCTTCTAGGTGAACAGTTGGAAGGATTCGTTTTTACTACGTCAGGTTGGGTTCAATCATTTGGAACTAGATATGTCCGACCTCCAATAATCGTTGGAGATGTTTCCCGACCATCCCCGATGACAGTAAAATGGTCCAAATACGCGCAATCTATTACAAAGGCTCCCATGAAAGGAATGCTCACCGGGCCAGTCACGATTCTGAATTGGTCGTTTCCTCGCGAAGACGTTTCGAAGGAGGTTTCGTCTAGACAGCTGGCACTTGCACTCCGCGATGAAGTTCTTGATTTGGAACGTGCCGGTATTGCCGCAATCCAGGTAGACGAACCAGCCATACGAGAAGGACTCCCTTTGAAAAAATCTGAGTGGGCAACGTACTTAACATGGGCGGTTGCTTCATTCCGTTTAGCTACTGCCGGCGTTCAAGATACAACTCAGATCCATTCGCATTTCTGCTACTCTGATTTCAATGATATGATGGACTCGATTCAAAAACTCGACGCGGATGTTATTACCATCGAAAACTCGAAATCGGATGCAAAGTTGTTGAAGGTGTTTGATCAAGTGAAATATGCGAACGAAATCGGACCTGGTTTGTTTGATATTCATTCCCCGAGAGTTCCAAGTGTTGAGGAGATGTACGATCGATTAGTGGCGATTTCGCATCATTTACCAAAGGAGAATTTATGGGTTAATCCTGATTGCGGATTGAAAACGAGAGGATGGAAAGAGTGCGAAGAGCAATGTAGCAATTTGGTTGAAGTAGCTAGACGAGCTAGGAAATACCTTTGATTTTACCATTTGTGAAAAATATTTTTTGCCAAAAACAGAATGCTCTAATAAAATTTACATTATATGAATACTCATTGATTTCCTTTATCGCTAAACATAATCTGCGAGGCACGTCTTCCTCGGTTTCCTTGTGGTTCTTCTTCACTCGACCTTCTTTTCCTTCTCTTCGGGAAATCGTATACTCCGTGCCAGCTTGCTCTAATTATTTTTTATCTTCGACTTCAGGTTGTAAGCGGCATGCACTTTGGCGCTGAATAAAATTCACCTACAAATCGAGGATCTTTGCTGCAAATCAAGAATCAACCGCATAAGGTCAACCACGAGTGATTTTCTGAGTAAAACCGTTAACATTTCTTATAACGGTAACTTTCCTTCGAGTCATGGTGGGATTATTAAATAGAACTTTACGAAATCTTCTTCCTTGCGCGCCGCATTTGGAAGAACATTCATCGTTTGTATGTCAGTGAAAATCCAAAAAGAAAACCGACACAAAAGATATAAATCAAAACGTATATTAAACTCAGTCAAATGTAAGATTTCTCAAAAACATTTTTGGGATTCCGATTCTTTTCCAAAATCCGCCAAGCTCTCAAACGGTTTCATTTCGCGTTCTCTGACAATGATCCTATATCTCGTATCTCCAATCTCTCAACCGACATCAGAACCGATGTACAAGGGTGATTGATAGAAGGTTTCAAATCTGCGAAATGGAAAGCACGACCGGAGAATGGTTCAAAATAATCTTCCCACACGCTCTTATCAACAACGGCGTTGTTTGCTTCTATCTTCTCCATTTCCATATGTACCAGTGGTGTACAAGATGAAAAAGTCTGATGGGCTCGAGTTTTCGCCTCTCTTTCGCAAAAACTCTTCAGAAACTTCACGTGGTGCACTTCGTTCATTGATTTGTTATCACTCCCAAAAAGAGGGCAAAAACCGACACCATCATTTACTTTCAAGAAAAAGTGGCTCTGTTGAGGGTTGAAAAAATCCGTCTCCAAAATTTTTTCACGTTTGCTACCAGATTTCATATTTATCTTTCCCATGTATTTTACCCAACCCAGCAGCCTATTCTTGAATAACATATCTCCCCGCATTCGACATCCTGAGTGTATCTGCAATACTAAAACCGGTTCATTGTCTTCGTACAAATACGATTTCATCATCCGAAACCGCCCAATAAAATCTCCAAAATTCTACCATGAACCAACACTCGGTGGTACCCCTCCGAATTGTGTAAACTTTGAATGGCGTTGAGGTAATTAAAATTCAACATCTTAAGTAGTGGATCGTATGGGTTGTTTTTACAGTAAAGAATCAGAAAACATATGCACAACTCAAATAACCGACATCACTTCCACAGCCTGAAAACGAATCAACCCATATCTCACCGCATCATCAATAGTCTTCGATGTCCCTGGTATCTGACCAGTAAGCTTCACCCGTTTATGAGTTAAAATCATCCTCAAGATTGGTCCAAGAGGTTCTCGAATACGATCCAACCTTTCTTCGTAAAGCTCTTTCAATGAGAAAACAACGTTAAATAAGATATCATCCAAATCGGTGGAATCAATATTGACATCTTCTATAACGACTTCTAATTCTTCGAGCGCTCGGCCATGTCATCCCATATCATTCACGATCAGATTCAACCACCTATGATCTTGAAACACAGGCTGCAATTTGCCAGATATTGCTCGATTTGGAGGATTTAGCTACGGGATAGGAAGGAAAACGCGATATTGGTGTGAATGTGGCATGTAATCTTCGAAAGGTATAAACACTGTTCCAGATACGACGATGGAAATTAAGGGCTTTCTCTTCGTGAAAGACTCATCAAATATATCATCAACTCGTTGAAATAACTGTTCTCATCTGCCGAATCCGACAAGGTTGTCTGAAGTCCATCCAGCGCAATTATAAACGTAAATTTGGAGAAATTCCAGCCGTGATTTTTCACCAGTTGTTCAAGATTTCGGGTCGGTGTTATATTTCGTTTATCGTACTCTTCAATATTGCGCAAATTTCTCAAATCCGCATCATCAAGCACCTGATGCAGCATCCACAACCCCACGGAATACTCGGAATAATATTCTTTTTCCGATAGCTGGAATATAGATTTATTTTCAAGCTTAAGTGGAATATATGAGCAGCTTCCAGTTGTTCTTTTAATTCCTCACTTTCGGCGGATTGAATCGCTAATGATTTGAACTCCGACAGTAATCGCGATTTACCCGTCCCCGCTCCTGATAGCACAAAATACAACGATATGTCTGATTTATCGCGACTTCCAGCTTTCCTGCAGTCGAAGTGTTCGGTCACGGAAGTTTTTAACGTTACGACCAGAGATAAATTTGGTTGGTAAACCCAGTCTGATCCTAGTCTGTATACGAGTGCGCGAGGCTCTCGGAAGCGCATGTTTAAGTATATGGTTTCTAAATAGTTTCAATAATTCAGCCAAAAACAAATGCATAAGAAATACCAATAAGACAAAAAAGGTGATTTCAAACTACAGTATGCTCTCGGGGAAGTGGAACGGCCTGCTCACGCTCAAGAGCTGGCTCACTATCAGTTAAACAAAGCGATAGATCGCGGTATGGGACTGGTATCTGCATTTCGAGACAGCATACTCCAAGTCGTTTACATCTTTACAACTTCTCGCTGATATTTTGATCGGGGAAGAAAGGTCGAGTTCGCCGTACATTACCCATCGATCGAAACTTGAGGAAAAAGAATCGAGCGGAATGACGAAAGCGAAAGAAAACTAATTTCGAAAGCATTTTAATTTTTGAAATTGAAAATTGGAAAGGTGTCAATATGAAATTGCAAGAAATCGCAAAAGATGTTTTGAAAAAAGTGGATTGAAATTGTAAACTAAACAAGCGTGAGATAAGAGATTTTTTAATCTTCTCCAATGTCATAAGACAACTACCGAAAACCGTAGGGGCCGGGATTGCAATTTCATTTACCGTGGAGGATTCAGTGAGAAAGAACTGTGAACGACGGTGGCGGCTAAATTGATGGCAAATTGATCTTATTTTAAGAGCTGTTTTTGGAGTAGGAGTTGACGGTTGGTCTTGTTTTTCGTGCCTGCAGATACAGAGTGATTCAAACCGAAATTGATGATATCTTTGGGATATTGGTATGTTGAAATTATCACAGCGTGAACGTTTCTTCAGCGTTCCTCAACGAATCCTCCAATTTTTCGTTGTTTACTAAGTAAACTATTACACTTACTGATCTTGTGATCCACATAAGTTCTATTTCTTGAGTAACTATACCTAACGGAAATAAACGTTAATATCAAAAGAAAAAAGGACAATTCTGAAATTCCGAGCGTGGATCATGATTTTGCACTAATTGCAACGGACATGCATGAAAGCAAACATTTAAAATTATTAAAATTATTATAATTCCAACAAAAAATCGGCCAATTAAAAAACGCATACGTCGTAGGATTCTTATACGGAGTGTGGAAGGGGTTTTTTA
>JADGJK010000437.1:0-11727 GCA_027600645.1 Nowakowskiella sp. JEL0407
TAAACTAAAAAAAAAAAAAAACAAACCTAAAAACCCAAAAAAAAAAAAAAAATGCTGTACATCGCTTTCGAGAATTGATATTTAGCTAAAAAAAATATTTCGAAAGAATTGAAAAGATACCTTTTTCCAATCACGCTGCCTCTTCACCTTCGTCCAATCCATACATCTTCACCAACTCCAACTCGCCACCTCTTCCATCCAAATTATAGAGATAAACACCATCCTCACCAACAACCATCAAAAATTCACTCTTAATTCCACCATCATGCAAATCACTCGACACAAATCCACACACAGTTCGTTTCCGTTTCTCTGAAGATCCCGAATTTACAGATTGTAATGCAGAGTTATATGGTATCTTCGCCCAAGCAAAATCACGCTGGGGTTCCAAAATATTGGAAATCCGATCAGGAACAACGGGTAAAATCAACCCCGCCAAGATTTTCGTAGATTTCGATGCAATTCGAGAAATTTTCTTCAAGTTGTTTCCAGATGATTGCGGGTTAGATGTAACGACTGTACCGTCGAGACTGTCGGGGTTTTGGTCGGATGTGAAAGTTGCCAAACTGAAAATGTGCACCGTGTCGGAATCTGAGGAACATGTGAGGAGGGACGATGCGGCGTTGAAGGCAAGAGAATAAATTCGAGCAGGTAAAGATCCACGACGGAATTCAAATAATTTCTGAAAGGTGTGGGTGGAGAAAACTCGAATGATTGTTCCCTATATCAGTTCAATTGGAAAGTCTGTAAGTGGTGGATACATGGTTGACTTACTTTATCACTAGCGCTGGCTACTAAATTACCGTTACTATTACATTCGACGGCAACAATATGACTCTTATGGGCATGAATAACGGCGAGGGATTCCAAAGATATTGTATCAAGGATCGTGAGATCTCCAGTGGAAAGAGAGGGTGATGGGTAAATTAAAAGAGAGTTTTCCTCATTCGGAGATAGTGCAATTGACGCTAAAAAAAATAGTTGAGAAGTCGAAAGTAAATTTTCGCAGAAGTTTGGACTTACGAAATCCAGCGACAATGTCAATGGTGTGAAGCAAAGCCATATTTCCAATATCGTAAATATACAAAAAATCATCGAGCAATACCACCAATCTCTTGCGATTGAGTTTAACGGCGAGAATGTTTGATGAGAAATTTAATTGGCAAATAGTTGTTTGTCTCTGTCGGACAGGGTTATTAATCGCAGAACAGAAGAGATTAGTTTAAAGAACGCTACTTGAGAAAAGCAGTATTCACCTTTGTGTTTAAAAGAACGAGAGTTCGTTGGTTTGATAATTCGACAAGGGCAACGAGGGAAGTACAGAATAACATGGCAACAATCTTCATTCCGCCGGATTCTATACAGAAATGGGTGGAGAAAAAAGATTCAAGGATTTTCAGAGAAGTTAGTAGGGAGGTGAAGAAAGCGAAAAATGTAATTACGCTTCTCGAGACATTTCCCCCAAGGCATGCAGTTGTAAATCTTGTAGCCCTGATGGTTACCGACCGAAACGCATCTGCGACAATATAAATGTAAAGTTAAATGCAACGAAAAGAAATTAAAGAAATTACGAAAAGTCTTGGTTGAAACTCAAAGATTCAACGCTCATTGGAGTGGCGATGCAAATGACAGTTGTCAAACAACAGCTTTGGAATTTCGCAATCTTTCATTTTAAACTTTATCAACATATTCTCTCACAAATCATTCAAAACCGAGATTCGCTTATGAGGCAGACAACAGAGTGAGCAAATGGGCATTCTGAAACATGATCTAATTGCAAGTGCGCTAATCAGTGATCATGTAAAACGTTGATTGCTGTAAGCGATAAATATATAACATTTATTCATAAATTAGTAATTGAATAAAATTATTAAAATAGTAAAGGGGAAAGTGATTGGAATTGTTGACAGACGCGCCATAAACAAAGGGTAACACACACATTTTCTCCTTTTTTTCCTCCCCCTGCCTTTTCTGCCTTTCCTGCCTTTTTATCCCCGCCCCCTCTCGCTCGCTCTCTCTTGTTTCCCCTTTCCGGTTCTTCCCGTGCGCTCTCCCGTGGTTTTCCCGGACTGTTTTGCAATTTACATTTTCACTAATTATTAATTTTAATTTTTCTGTTTACTTCCAACAGAATCTTGTTTTGAATTTGGTTTTACGAAATGTCTGACGTTAAATCTGATACTTTGACCGAAACTAAACTCGCTTCTCCGGAACCGTCCGACAAATCCGCACTTCCGACAAAACCCGCTTCTCCGCAACAAGAACCGGCTAATCCTTCGTCAAGTACTCCCATGTCGTCGAATCCGGGTGGCCTGGTGGGATTTCCGCAGTTTTTCCCTCCTGGTGGTGAAGCAAATTTCCCAATGCCGCCGTACTACCCGTACTATCATCCGCTCTACCAGCAACCGCAGTTCATGGGGTATCCATATCGTCCTCCGGTGCAGCAAACGTCGCCGTCACCGACTACAAAGTCTTCTTCGTCCAGCTCTGCTCCAAAGGAAATTCATGGGGTGCAAACTCCACCTCGTGGTCGACCAAGGAAAAAGACTGCGCTTAGTTCTGAGAAATTGAAAGAGGAACGAGCTCCGTGTGAATGCGAAAAGTGTAGTGAGAAGAATGGGGATGCTGGTGAAGAGTGTTTGATCAGAAAAGCTGCTGCTGAAAACAAAGTTGTCGCAGGTAATTCTCCTCACCCTGTTATTATCACACTCTCTAAGCATGGAACATGTTTCATTAATGTGTTGTTATGTTTTGGGAGAAATTCCGAAATTTGCTTTTTCTAATGCCTTTTCCCATACATATGGCTAACGCAATACTTTTTTAGTGGGAACGTTGGCACGGCCTCATGTGTGCAATGAATGCGGTCAAGGGTTCCACAGAGAACACGATTTATCTCGTCACGTCAAGACTCGTCATTTGGGTCTTCGTCCTTTCCATTGCGACGTTTGTGGGAAATCCTTCTCGCGATCCGACGCTTACAAAAGACACAAGATCACCGAGGAAGCCCGCACCACAAAGAAACGCGATAGCAACGAAGCCGAACCGATCAAAAAGAAGCGAAAGGAAAAGGACGAGTCGGAAAAAGCGGACGAAAACGCTCATCTTGGTATGAACGCGATGGCTGGAATTCCGTTCGATGCTCAGCAAATGTTTCAGTATCAACAGGCGCAATATCAAGCTTTTGCTGCGGCTGCTGCTCGCGGATATCCGTATCCATATCCTATGCAGTACCCGATGGGTTACCCCCAAATGACTGAACAGCAACGTCAAATGTACGCACAGCACGCACAGATGTTTGCTAGCTTTGGTATGGGACACAACCCGTTCGTTCAAGAAGGAAACTCTTCTAACGAAAGCAGGGACAATGCGGAAACCACTGAATCCAACGAAAAGAAAGACGAAGAAGTGTCTACTGAAGCGCAACAACCCAAGAAAGAACCCGCTGCTCCTACTTCAGATGCCGCTGATCTCGTAGAAGAAACAATTGAAGAAACTGGTGATGTCATTGCTGAGGGTGCGGACGGAGATGACGATGCGCAAAGTGATGGAAGTGATTGGAGTCAAAATGGAAAGTCGCGAAAGAAGAATAAGATGGCGCCAAAGTTGAGGGCAAAGAAAGGATTGAATTGAGAAAGAGTTTTTGAAGGTTTCCATCATTAATCTTTTTTTTTTTTTCCAATTTCTTTTTGAAATTATCCGTTATTTAACAGTTTTGTTTTTTTTTCTTATCTTGAAATGAGGGAGTTTATTGACTGTCGTTTTTTGTTTTTGTTTTTCTTTTTTTATCCAATATTTCTTTTATTCACAAATTTTTTGAATAAAAAATAACTCAAATATATTTTCAAAAAAAAAAAGTCCATTACCGTACAAAAACAACAAAAAAACAAATCTTGATTGTAAATTATATATATTTTTTTTCAGGATCCCAAAAACAAAGGATGGACACTCATCTTTGATTTTAAATTTGTTCGGCAATTCGGACACACAGGGACCTTCTTTTGTTCCTTTGCATTCGCAAACACCGCATCCAAACAATTCTTACAATACACATGTCCACATTTCGTAGCCATCAGTTGCGTCGTTGATGAAGCTGTCGAGAGGCAAATCGGGCATTCAAATTTTGCCTTGTTTGCTGGTGACGGAGAGCGATGCGGGATGTAAGTTTTTACAGGAGTTGGGAGGGGTGGGGATGAGATTCTTCGGGTTATTGGTGGAGAAGAGAATAGTGAGGGAATCAGGGATGCCAGGCTTGATCGTAAATCACCAAAGTAGACGTCTATTGCAAACAAAAAAAAAAAAAAATTAATGTTGATGTAAATAAACAATTACAAAGGAGAGAATGTCATACTATCAACACTTCCTTGAATCAAGATATTACTCGGTGTAGTTTCAATCCTGGGTCGTTTTGTCTCTGATACGAAAATGACATCATCGTCTTCGCTTTCCAATTGTGGTTCGTCAGGCTGAGGGTGGGAAATGGAACTTGATGGAGCCGGAACTTCAGAATCGTCAGAGGTTAAATCGATTACTTCGAGTTCTGGGGCTGGTCGTTTGAGTGATTGAGAAGAGTTTGATGAAGATGCAGGTGATTCGGTATCAACTAATGTCGGGAATGTATCTTCAAATTCTATTGGCTGCGAGTTGAGAGATGTCGATTGGGTGTTTGATACCGTAGTGCTAGTTGATTCGGGAGAGGATGAATTCAGGGAGTTTTGCATGTTTAGTGTAAGTGAAGAAATTGTACGAATTGGGCTGTTGTGTGAGGTTGAATTTATGTCCGATTGTGATGGTGGTGTTTGCTGTTGTTGAAAGCGGCTTCTTTCTCTCGGTGGAGGAGTAGTATCCGCAAAATTAATTTCACTAAAATTCTCAATCGACTCGTGAGGTGAAGAATTAGAACTTAAGACCAATATATCTGAATATAAACCGTCGAATTCCATTTGAAATCAAATAATAACAGTTGACGTCGATGGAGTTAATTCTTTTTTACAGTTACACCAGAAACGTTTTGCTGTAAAGATGAGTTCCACTAAAGAAGATCCACTTTATCTTTATGGATTCATTCTTCTTGTTGCTGCTTGTATCGGTCTTTCGTATTATTATCGGGAAAATAAGTATGCTGCTGTTGCAACTGAAGACCCAGATAAATCGCTCGCTGAGGAGAATGAAGATGCAAAGAAAGCAGGGGGAAGCGATGTCAGCCCTGAATTCTCAAAGTTTAAGGTTAACTATTTGATTGTGTATTCCATGGTTATGTGTAAGTTGTGTCGGTTGTATGTTTACCGTGCAATTTTTTCTAATCCGATTTCTTGTGGTTGTTATTTCAGTCGCGGATTGGCTTCAAGGATCTTATATTTATCGTAAGAAACGCATATTATATCTCATTAAATTAAATTGTGAACTGTTTGTTTCGTAATTAATCTAAATTGTTTCGTGTTTCAGCTTTGTACCGCGAATATAAGTTTACAGTCAACCAAATTGCTATACTATTCGTTGTTGGATTCTTATCTTCAGCTGTGTTTGGAACGTTTATCGGATCCGTTGCAGATAAAGTGTACGTTTTTTGCAAGATTTTGAATTTAAACTTTATTTACCTGGATTATCAATCGATCTATTTTCAAATGCCCAATTTACGGTACTTTAGTGGTCGTCGCAAAATGTGTATCGCTTTCTGTGTAATTTATGGGATATCGTGTATTACGAAATATTCTCCTAGCTTTACTATTCTGTTGTTTGGTCGAGTTACGGGAGGAATTGCTACGTCGTTACTGTTTTCCGTATTTGAAGCATGGATGGTCAATGAAAACTTTTCACGAGGTAATAAGCACTTGGCGTTCTTTTTTTTTTTGTAAACTCATCGATTCCTGTTTAGGATTTTCTGAGAATTCTCTCTCCGATATTTTCTCATGGTCAACATTTATGAACGGATTGGTCGCAATTTTCTCGGGAGTTGTCGCAGATTTCGTTGCTAAACGCTGGGGAAATGTTGCACCATTCGGTGTTTCACTTTTAGTTCTTATCTGCGCTGGGTTCGTTATTTCTGGGTCATGGAAAGAAAATTATGGAAGCGAGGTGACCCATTTTGTTGTAATATACCTTTTATATTCGATCTGATTTCAATTTTTTTGTGTGATTTAGAGTTCGGTTGCCAACACCAAGTCCACCACGGATAATTTGAAAGCTGCTGTCGTCGTGATTCAAAATGGTAATTTTGGTGACCATTTGTTGCATATTTCGATTTGATTCTCGTTTCAGATCCAAACATTTTGGCGGTTGGCGTGATGCAGAGTTTATTTGAGAGCGCAATGTACACATTCGTTTTCCTTTGGCCAATTATTATCGAACAGATATGTACGTATATTATCATATCTATTTTTTCATAGAAGATTTCTTATCGCATTCAATTGCAGCCACCGACCCGAAAACATCCATAATGAGAAACGTTCCTTGGGGAATCATATTCAGTGCTTTCATGGTCTCGATTATGATCGGCTCAGTCGTTTTTCGTGTTTTGACAAAAATGAATTGGACTCATGAAAAGATTTCAAAGTACGCTTTCGGTATTGCTATGGCCAGTTTGATTGTTCCAGTTTTGACTTCGGTACGAATTGTTTGACACTTTTATTTTTCTTTGATGCTCATAATTTTCGAATAGGGTACGCTTGCCAACTTTATGGCGTTCAACTTATTCGAATTTACGTGTGGATTGTACTTCCCATCGATTGGGACATTGAGAGGAAAGTTTATTCCAGAAGAAATGAGAGCTACGATCATGAACGTGTTTAGAATTCCGTTAAACTTGATTGTAGTCGTTCTATTGATGAACATTAAGAATATCGCGCCAACGTTGTTGTTTGGAATATGCACATCATTGGTTGCGGTCAGTTTTGTATTTGCACGACGATTAGAAAATAGAGCAAAGTAGGAGAGTGTGATAGTAAAGGTGGAAGATATAAATAATAAGCAATAATATATTACGATGTATTTGTTAATTATTCATTTGTTTGTGTAATTGAAGAGTCATCAACATCTCACCACAAATATCCGCCTGACGTGTCAAAATCGAAAAAAAAAAAAAAATTGTTATCAGTTTTTTTGATAACGAATTTATACAAAGCTCTCCCCGCTTATTAAACCTTGAATGATTTGTTATTCTCACGATCAAGAAAACGTTTGTCTCGACTACACCTCTGATCAGATTTTTAAATCCAGAATATTTTAAATAACTTGAAACTCCCCTCCTTCTTTCTCAGTCAAATATCTCCATTTTAATTTTTTTTTTTTGGGAAAAAATGTCTTCATTAAGTCGCTCGAAACCTGTTGTTTCTCGTGTCGTCGCTGGCCGAACTTCCTTGGTGGCATTATCGCTGATTCGGACCTTAACAACTGTACCCAACACGGTTCTTAAACCCCAGCAACAACCATCCGTCTCTGCGAAATCAATAGTGTTTGAAAAAGCGTCATCGACCATCAGCACCCGTAGCATTGCGAGCGTAGTCTCCCATGAACCACCATTCCTTCCCGCAACTTTGAGCTTGAAATCGGGTCACTCCTTCTCTGCGACTTCATTCGGTGCTCCGCTTACGGAATCAATCTCTGGCGAAGTTGTTTTCACAACTGCAATCGTTGGATACCCCGAATCTATGACTGACCCATCTTACCGTGGTCAAATTCTCGTTTTCACGCAACCCCTCGTTGGAAACTATGGTGTCCCAGGCAACGAATTGGACGAATTCGGTCTTCTCTCCCACTTTGAGAGCGACCACATTCAGGTCAAGGCTATTGTCGTAAACGATTATGCTACCAAATATTCGCATTGGAACGCTATCGAGTCTCTTGGTCAATGGTGTGCTCGTAACGGGGTTGTTGCTATTTCTGGTGTCGATACTCGTGAAGTTGTAACTATTCTCCGTGATCGAGGATCCACTCTTGGTCAAATCTCCATCAACGGAAGTCCGGATGTTACCAAGTTTGACGATCCAAACACTCGTAACCTTGCCGCGGAAGTTTCTACCAAAAAGCGAGTTGTTTATAACAAAGGAGCTCCAGTTAAGGTTGCATTGATTGATTGCGGTGTAAAGCACAACATCATTCGTTGTTTGGCGTCTCGAGGTGTTGAAGTTCATCTTGTTCCATGGGATCACGACTTGTTGGCTGATGAAGTAAAGTACGATGGTGTGTTTATTTCGAATGGACCTGGTGTAAGTTGACGTGGTGGTGTTTTTCATTTCTTGTGCTGACTGTGTTTCAATGATTTTAGGATCCACGAAAGTGTGACAAGACTGTTGCAAACTTGCGTGAGTACATCAAGAATCAACCGGAGGTTCCGATCCCAATTTTTGGGATTTGCATGGGTAACCAAATTTTGGGACTGGCGGCTGGTTTCGACATCTACAAACTTCCTTACGGAAACCGAGGACACAATCAACCTGCGTTGGATTTAATCACTGGAAAATGTGTGATTACTTCTCAAAACCACGGATACGCAGTCAAAGACACTGTCAAAGTTCCAGGATGGTCTGCTTACTTTAGAAACGCTAATGACGGTTCAAATGAGGGAGTGAGACACGATACCTTACCATTCAGGTCGGTTCAGTTCCATCCAGAAGCTCAAGGTGGACCGCTTGATACTGAATATCTGTTTACTGTAAGTTTATTGTTGAGAGCTTGAAAGATCGCAATTAATTTTTGCTATTTTAGGATTTTGTTGAGAATGTTCATAAATACAAGAGTTTGCGAGGGTCCCAATAAACTATTCTCTTATTGTTTATTTTTAATATTACATATAACGTTATGATTATTGTGTTTCAACCATGAATTTATAATAAACAAACTTGGTTTAAGACTGACAGGTGTGTTTGCTTCAACTTGAAATAGGAAGATGATTGTGAATCGTGATATTTGGGCAAGCAATAAATGATTTTCTTCATTGTAATTTGCAAGTTGGGGACGTACGCGATGAGTTTTTTTGTTTAAAGATTTTGTATATTTATTAAATTAATGTATTTCGTTGTTCATGATATTTCATTGATCGGTGATTTGGATGTTCTTTTTGGAATTCTTGAGGCTGTGTTGCTGAAAATTCAACAAACTTGTGGGAAACAAAATGCAATTGTTTTTTGTTGTCTCCCTTGCCTGTCTTCTATTGTCCGGTGTTAATTCTAGAGCTATCGATGCTAATGCATCTCTTATATCTGGTATGTGTCCTTCTTCTCTTTCAATTGCTTTATTTTTGATGTTTTTTTTTCCAGAAAAAAATAGAGTAAAACTGAGTCAAAGACAGTACGCACATCTCTTCCCATTATATATGAGTTTCTTACTTGATTTTTTTAGGACTTCTTGCTCAGCACAACCTCTGGTTATTTTTAACTATGATACAAATTCTTACACTAATCTTTTGGGTGGTGACTCTGGTGTTGATGGAACCGTAAGAAAATATTCGTTTCACAACATTTTTTATTCTCTTTATTCAATTATCTCTAATAGGGCGGATACATAATCTCTGGTGGTCTCGCGAAATGGACTCCCACGGTTACTGCAGATGCTTATTGGTTCACTGATTTATACGCTGCGACGGCTGCGGATGGTGCGCAATGCACTAATGTTCAATCCACGTTTGGAGCAGATGCAACGTTGTTTGTGACTCTGGGGAAGACAACTTCAGCTGCCGCGAAAGTGACCATCGGAATCAACATTGGTTGCAGTTCTACAAATGCCTTTGTTTTACTCGGTTATGCGTCGTTAGGCACCGGAACAGTCTCTAGCGTGTTTTCTTTCAAAATCGCTCCCGCTTTGTCTTCGTCTACAGATCTCCAAAAGATCAAGGCCATTGTATTCCTGGCGGAGAATGGAAATGTTCCCTCAGGTGCCGCGTTAACTATAGACAATCTTTATTTTGGTTGCGCAAGTGCTGCTGCTACCAGCACTACCACCAAATCGTCAACTACATCTACTGTACGTTTGTGTTTATTGATATCAGATCATTTCAATTATTAATCGAGTTTTTGAATCAGACGAAATCCACTACGACAACCATTGTAAGAATGAATATTTTTGATTAATATTTGCTAAACGATATCCTCTCAACAGCCCACAACCACTATGATCACCACAACCACAACTGTAAGTTAATACTTCAAATACTTCTGAATTTGAGCTTAATTCTTATATTTTACAGACCACAACCACAAGATTTCCAACTACGACTGTATATATTTTCTCCATTTTCGAAAAAAAGATTCAATTTATCTGAATTATCTTGATCTTTATTAGACAACGACAACCACTATTCCGACTACAACCACTACTGTAAATACTCTCTACCTGTTCGAAAAGATTAACCGTTTATCTAAATTCTTTTTTTAGACAACGACCCCCACTGTTCCAACTACTTCCACGACCACGGTAATTACTTATTGATTTCAATGTATGATACTTTCACTAACTGTTCATAATTTTTCTTAGACAACCACAACCACGACTGTAAATTAATTTCACCTAACGAGAAAAATTTGCTGACGATTATCTATTTTTTTAGACGACTACCACTACGATTCCAACCACTACTACTACGACCACCTCTATGACTGTAACGATTTTTTTTTCAAGATTTTAAAATCCGCTCTATTTAACATTGTGATTTTTTTTTCAATACTTTAGACCACGACCACCATTCCAACAACTACCACTACCACTGAAGTAAGTAGATTTTATTCAAAACGATTGTGTCGTATTTACTAATTCCAATTTCTTACAGACGACCTCAACCACTGTATTTTTATTCTTAGAAAGGTCGAGAAACAAATCTAAGTTTCCTTTTTTTTTTTAGACTACGACCACCATTCCAACGACGACAACTGTAAGATTTTGTTTTTCATTAATTAATATCGCTGTAATTTATTTGTTTTCATCAGGCCACGACCACCATTCCAACAACGTCAACTGTAAGTATTTGTTATCCATTAAAGAACATTATTGCAATTATGGCTTGGTTTATATCAGACAACGACCAATGTTCCTACCACAACCACGGAAGTACGTTCTTTTTCGTATGCTGATAAATTATTGTACTAATTATTAGTATTGCATTTTAGACAACTACCACTGTAACTAATTTTTCAGAACACTGAGAAAGTATGTCCACTAACGATACTTTTCTAGACAACGACCACCATTCCAACAACGACAACAACGGTAAATTTCGTTTTCGGAAATAAGAATTTTTTAAATTAATTATTGCTTTGTTTTCGTCAGACCACGACCACTATTCCAACCACCACAACCATAGAAGTACATATTTCTTTTTAATATCCATGAAATACGTGAACTGATTTATGATTTTTTTCAGGCAACCGTATCCAATATTTTCGAACACACAAAAATATTTTCACTGATCAACTTTTTATAGACCACGACCACTATTCCAACCACAACCACGACCACGACAACTGTATGTAAAAATAACCAATGATTTGCATGAATGCTAAAATTATTTTATTTTATTTTTTTAGACTACCACCATTCCAACTACAGTAACTTGAACCCTACTGACACTAGTGAGATACTAAAATTATCTTTTTTTTAGACAACGACCGTTCCAACGACTACAACAACCACTGTAAGGTTTATTTCATCAATGAAAAAAAAAAAAAAATGCTAAAATTGTGTAACTTTTTTTTTAGACAAACACAACCATTAAAAAAACAAAAACACATTAAAGTATAAATT
>JADGJK010000438.1:0-11579 GCA_027600645.1 Nowakowskiella sp. JEL0407
CTCAAGTCGATGCTTTAGTGTGGGTAAAACCACCAGGAGATTCTGATGGTACTTCCGACTCGACCGCTACTCGATTTGACGGAAACTGTGACCCCAACGACTCAACTGGTATGTTTCCAGTTGAAAAATTTTAATTTTTTTTGAAGAATACTAAATTGTGTTTTATAGTTTCCCTCGGAGCATCTGGTATTGATGCTTTATCCGATGCGCCAGAAGCAGGTCAATGGTTCGACAAACAATTCATCATGCTCGTTGATAACGCCAGTCCAAAGATTTCCCCAGCTTCTGGCACTTGCGGTGGAACTGTTACTAGCCCGGTTGTCACTTCGCCAATTGTCAACTCTCCATCACCAATCGTCACTTCCCCAGCTTCAACTTGCTCGTCTCCAGTCAACGCCAACGGACAATGTGGTGGACAATACTACACTGGATCAACTTGCTGTGTCAGTGGATACACTTGCGTTACTGTCAGTCAATGGTACAGTCAGGTAAATATCAATAAATTATATTCGTTTGTTCTTTTTTCCTGAGAATTAATTTTTATCCGTCTTTTTTTTTATAGTGTCAATCTGGTTCTCAACAACAATCTCCATCCCCAAGCCCAAGCCCGTCTCCACGAACCTCCCCATCGCCCTCACCATCGCCTAGAACCTCGCCATCTCCATCTCCGTCCCCAGCAGCCTCTGGTTTTGGATGTATGTCATAAAAAAGAATTTAAAATTTTTTGACAGTTTATTTAAACGATTTATTTTTAAAGTCACTGGAACTAACGGTCTTCACGGACGTATGGTTGCCAAGGGTGGTCGATACTGGGGTAACATTCTCGACTACAACACGATCAATGTTGCGACTGTCACCAACATCATCAAACAAGAATTTGGTATTTTGACTTGCGAAAACTCCATGAAGATGGATGCTATTCAAGGTAACTCATTGAGTGTTTTTTTTTAAAGAAATTATATTGTAAGAACGAATCTTATTCAATGTTTTTCTTGACTGTTAGGAACCCGAGGAAGCTTCAACTTTGGAAACGCTGATAACGTTGTCAACTTTGCTAAACAAAACGGATTGAAAATGCGTGGTCACACTTTCGGTAAGTTTATTTTTGTTGCTCGAATCGAAAAGAATCTTGAAATATTAATCTGTTATTATCATAGTTTGGTACTCACAACTTCCGTCATGGGTCAGCAGCATCAATGACAGAACTACCTTAACCAGTGTAATCCAAACCCACATTTCCACCGTTATGAACCGATACAAAGGACAAATCTACGCCTACGATGTTGTTAACGAAATGTTCAACGAAGATGGTTCAGTCCGATCATCAGTCTACTCTAATGTTTTCGGCGGTGATGGATTCGTTTCCGTTGCATTCAACTCTGCTCGTCAAGCCGATCCAGCTGCAAAACTCTACATCAACGATTACAACTTGGATTCTGCCAATTACGCTAAAACTACCGGTATGGTGAACAGTGTTAAGAAATGGCTCGCTGCTGGTGTGCCTGTCGACGGTATTGGATCGCAAGGACACTTGCAGGCCGGACAAGGTGCTAATGCCCAAGCTGCCCTTCAAGCTCTCGCCAACGCCAGTCCAAACATTTTGGTTGCTATTACCGAATTAGATATCGTTAACGCCGGAACCACCGATTACGCCAACGTAGCTAAAGCTTGTATCAGCGTTTCTCAATGTGTCGGTATTACTTCGTGGGGTGTTCGTGACAGTGATTCGTGGAGATCATCAAGCTCTCCTTGCATGTGGGATGGAAGTGGAAACAAAAAGGCAGCATACACTGCTGCTTACAATGCATTGGCTTGAGAATTCTGCAATATTTCTGTACTATTTTTTAATTTTTCTATGGACTAAATTGGCAAAGTGGTTTTCAGTGAAAAATATGAATTTTTATTAAATAAAGAACTATCTATGTAACGATCATTTGATCACTTACTTCTCCAAATGTGAAATCGATTGTGAACACGGGATTAAATCCTACTTCGATTTTGACGGATTTGAGGAACCGACACGCGGAGGGAAAGAAAGGGTGGAATATTTTTTGCGATTTGGAAGATAGTGTCGTTCAACCGTCAGAAACCTTAAAGATGATCATGAAGATTGATGATATTGTTACAACGCGATAAGAGACAAAACGTTTTCTTTCAAACTACAGATGAACTTTTATTAAGATCAAGACGCAATCAAAATGAAACGATATTACTCAAAACTTTTTCTCTTTTTTAAAATCTTCGCCTAATCGCGCAAAATCTCGAGAAAGCCATGCCATAATGTAGCAATTAATCTCAATCATTGGAGTTCTACATACAGTCTCAGTCGCAAACGTCACCAAGTTCGACCAAGAAAATCAATGCACCAACAGGCTCAAAACATGCTCGCCCTTACCACCAGTGACCGTTTTCGAATGACTGCTAAATGTTCCGAGAATCAAGTCACACTGCACAAGATTCAACATTGAAATTTGGATTGAATGTGCCAGATTTCTTCGTTATCCGGAACATAAGTACAGGAGTGATGCAAACCTCATCATACCAGCTGTTGCCAATTCAGTTATTACACACTCTAAATTCGACGATGAAAGAGACGATGGTCGAGAAATAGACAACTCAAACCGGTCATGAAAGATTCTAGAATCACTCGGCGGATTTCAAGAATAGACAACTCAAACCGGTCATTAAAGATTCGCGAATCACACGGCGGATTTTCAACGTCAAACTTCACTGGAAGTTTATCTTTCGGCGGCAACCCCGTTGAACGGTATTTAAACTCAACAGACTTCTTCAGGCTGTTTAAAGATACGACAAATAACCAACAGATAACAAACTAATCGACTCGGTAGCAATTAAAGCGACTATGGTAAATTGACTCATTCCCGTTTCCAGATGACAAGTCCAACAACACCGACGCGAAACCGAAAAAATAAACACACACACGGAATTCATTAACGCCGTCTATCGTCAGAAAAAGAGCAATTTGTCATTGCTTGATGAAGAAGAAGAAACTGTGAGGACTTCGCAGGCAATCATCCAGGAAGCAAACAACCAGCATTAAATCTGAATCGTGTTGCGTTGCCGTTCAGTTCTAATTCTGCTAGTGCGGCTCCTGTTTCTGCGCGGTCATAATTAGAGGCTTCTCAGAAGTTGAGTGCGATTCTTCGGCAGTATGTTGTTTTCCTTTCAATTGCGTTTTGATGTAATTTCTCAACTGAATTCGGAATAAGGTGAGATCTGTCTCAAGATAAATAAAATTTAAATTAATAAATTACGGAAAAAAGGGTTTAAAGAAATAGGCATGACCGATTCACAAAATATCCCGCTCTAAATACTAAACTCTTGCAAGTATCCCCCAAAAACATAAAAACTGACCGCGAGCTGCTTCAATGCTTGCGGCCGCGCGAGGTACATTCGACACTTCTACTAATATCGATCCCGAGAATTTGCGAAGAACCCGGCACTTTTGTATTATTTTGAGTGATAAAGTTTGCGAATTCGTTGGTAGGAATGAATCAAACGGTCGCGTACTACTCCCGATCATCACATCGCACGGAATTGCATATTGGTACTTGAGGTTACTAAACCATGCCTGAATCTGAGATTGCAAAGAAAAATTTGAGACAAACCGGCATGGATTCGATTTATTTCCGAATCTTGAATTTCGGGATAGGTGTTCAAATTCGCATTGCTTTGAGAAGCGTTTTTGGATCGAGAATTTCACAAATAATGTCCCTTCTACTCCGGAAAGCGTGCGCTCCGCTGCTCTGTATGCTAATCTCCAACTGGATTTCCAAAATTGTGAAAAAGATATTGCATTTTAGATAAATGCTATACTTTCTTGCCCGCTTTGCAGAAATGATCCCAGTATCAGAGTAGAAGTTGTGCAATGTGTTTGCCGCCAGTTTGCGACAGCAATTTCAGCTTGTGCATTTCAGGTTTACTGAACTGCGATCCTGAAACGGTAGGATACAAAATAAAGTAAGATTTGACTCCTTTGCTCTACAACTCACGATTCCATCAACACCAGAAACACCTTGAATGTCCAGGCGCTTTCCCGGATTGTGTCGGAACGACATTCGAAGACAACGCTGGACGCTGAACGTCGCCGTCGACTTCTCGAAAGCAGACTGCGATTTTTCGTACCGTCTTTGGGAAACTGAGGGACTCTTGCCGTGGTAGGGTATAAAGTTTTCTGAATGGCGGAAGTGATTGAGATTTCTCGTTTAACAAGAGTGTGTTGACTGGAGGGCGGAAAGTTGGAGTTACAGAATTACATTCAAAATTTAACAAAAAAAAACACTAATAAATTAAATAAAGCTCCCATGTACCTGCTACACATCTGTAAAATGAATAAAAACCATGAGGAGACAGACTCAGCACGGCAGTTTCTCAATTCACCTAAACGGCAAAGAATACAAGATTACCTCCAGTCCTGCCTATAAAGCGACAAAAATGCCACCGGCTGCAGCCAACGTTACTACCACCAGGATACGATCAAATACCACGTGGACCCGGAGAAAAAAAAACATTGTCACACAAGGGAGATGGGAAATTGTGTTTTAAAGTTTTGTCGTGCCAAAGACAAAGAATTTGTCGTTTATTTCAATTTCGAATTGCGTTCTGGAAGGATACATTGAACTTACCAACCGAATACTTTCCAAAAATGAACTCTCGAAATCGTGAACATTCCGCAACAACACCAACCGAGCAGGAAGAAAATATATTCTCTTCACAAACCAACGCTCTACGTCGACAAATTCTTTTTCGAATTTTAAATCAGCGTTCCTACAAATTTTGAGAAAAATGAGTTGGAGAGATTTCCATGGAAGTGGTGATGGTGGAACATACGTGTGAAGGTGTGAGTGAAGGACGGGAAAGTTAAGGATGGACAAGATGGATGGATTGTGTTTTTGGTCGAGGTTGGAAGTGAAAGGGAGTTTGTGGAGGTTTGAACGGATTTGAGTAAGGATGAGAAGTTGTTGAAGGGATCGTGGGACGATAAGGACGCTTTTAGATGATTGATTTTTGCCATGAATTTCAGTTACTTTTTAAACCTCATGAAGAATCCAAAACACTAGAATAATGAAAACCATACTTAATACAGAAATCTTTCCGGATCTTTTTATATGTGCTATGATTTGCTTTGTGGTCGGAGTGAAATTTCTTTTTCAAATTTCCAAATTTTGTAAATTCTTCGTACTTTTAATTGAATAGATCGCTTCTAAACATAGATATGATATAATTGATATATTTATTGATTTCCGGGGACTCACGAGCCTAGATATTTTTTTTTGGTCGAGGTGTGAGTAAATTCAACTTTTTCACGAAGAGCTTGCATACGTGATTTATTTACATGATTAATTTACGTCATAGAACCCAAATGTCCCTCGAGCATTTTAAGCAAACTTTTCTATATGTTTGTTTGGTTTTTTGTGAGACTGATTGGTTCGCCGTTACATCTATATTTTCCCTCAGTCACACTAAAAAATATCAACCCGGGGTATTTCTCTCCGATCATCGCGATATGTAAGAGTTTTCTAAGGAATAGCAATATTTCACGGTTTGAGGTGTTGATTAGGACGAGTGTGGAGAATCAGTATAATATTGAATTGCCTCATGTTTTGCTGGTAGCGGGTGTTGATAAGTTTATGTTTTGGCGTCCGAGTTTAAGGGTTTCTGATTATCGCGGTGAGGAAAGTGGGAGTGAGGGGTGCGAGTTATAGAGGGAATGCGGATGGATATGCGCAGAGTTTTCAGAAACGCGTCTATGATGTTGGATGAAACAATAGCGACAATGAAATCGCATAAAATCGAACCATCGACAAAGATATTGTAGGAACAAGTGTATTAATCTTTAGTGATATGGCACTTTTTTTTGTTAATATAATAAACCAACCTGTAGGAACAAGTGTATCAATGTTTAGTGATATGGGTGCTTCCAACAAATGTCTCCATTTACAGAAATTAATGGATTTATTACAAATCTACGCGCGATTTAATGGACCAGATTTATTCGCAAATTAATCCGAGGGCGGTTATGAGTTATTAAAGTTTTAGATGTAGAGTGTGTTTATCAAAGTTTAGGAGTTAATATTTTTCGGGTAACGCTGTTGCAGTGATGAGGAATACACAGGTCGCTGAAACATTGTCACGGTGTGCAATGACAAAGTTGAAGATGAGTGATTTTGCAAAGGAGTTTCTTATGTGGTGGGAAAGGTGAAGTTTTTCAAAAAAAGCGAAGGTGTCGATTGTTGGGTTGGATACGGAGGGCCTGGTCAAGATTGGGTGCGGTTTATTGCAAAGATGGGAGTTTTAAATTTGGGTGCCAAACGCTTTCGGGGTGCGGAGAGTATTTGGAAATGCGTTGATTTGATATGGAAAGTCGCCGGTTAGTGAAGTTGAGGAACCGAGTGTTGTTGATATGAAAACCGAAAAAGAACATTTGGTTTGCAAAGGATTTGTCGTTTATTTCGATATCAAATTGCTTTTTGAAAGGATACATAAACAAGTTTGGAAAACTAATCGACCGATACTTTCCGATAAGGACCTTCGAAATCGACAGAACAATCGGCATAAGAACGCGAAACGGAACAACAACTAGTCAAACTATTAAACAAAATCCAAACGATTGATAAATCAACATTCAACAAAATCCCACTATCAATCGAACTCGCCGCGAGTGCAAATAAAATCATAGTGATGGTGATATGAATTTTGCTGACGGTCTTAATGTATCAAAATGATTGCTGTGTTTGTGAAGAATCCCAATATTTGATTGGGGGAGTTGTTGGAATTTGTTACGTTTTCTGTTGGATACATTGCGTCACTCCGTATCGTTGGATTTGCATTGATAGCTTCGATATCCGTCAATGCGGAACTTTTTCTAACATTATCAGTATTGAAATTTATTTGAAAGAGAAAGCTTAATATCAAATTCAAAATCTTGTATTTCAAAAATAAGCACAAAAACAAAAAATGGATCTAGATGAATCAGTTGACAATAATTCGATACAAAACCGTCTTCTCATTAATGATGGAATAACTGTTATCAAACTTGATGGAAACCTGTCCATCACCAGTTGCCGTATACTCTCCTTCTCCACCTTCAAGGCGATCACCATTTCCACCAACTTTAGCATCAACATCCACATTCTTTCCATCTTTTTCCAACCCCACCGTCAACGCAATATCACCAAACACAACCGAAAACTGCCACTTGACTTTATCGCCCTTCTTAACAACCGCATCCAATAAAATCTGACTCGACCGAGCCGGAACAACTTCTTTTTTAATTTCGTGTTCGACTGCGACAGAACCTTCGAATCCACCGTATTTTTTGGGGAGTTGGGTTAATGGGATATGGTCAATCAAGGCGGCTTTTTGGCTTGATTTTGAAACTACGATGAATTTTGCCCGGGTTGCTGGGGATACGAGGGCGGTGAAAATACTGAAGAGGTATTCCATGAGCGTTGGGACACCGATGAAGAATTTACGTTCGAGGAGTTCTGGGTAGTGATCCTTTAAAGAGAAGAGATTGCTATCGATATGGAATGGAGTGACTTACTGTGAATTGAAATACCTGGAAGATCTTGATAATTTCTTTACTGGTAGCTTTGATACGTTTATCCATAAACAAACTTGCACCAGTATAATCATGAACCTTTGAAACGCATGTGCACGTCAGTGATGGGAAATCCGAAATCCTGAATTTTACAGCATTTGAATACCTGCGTGATGGTTTCCAGACCATTTTCAAAGTCCAGTAAAGCTATGGCTTTCTCCATTAATTGGATTCTCCATCGAAGGAAGGTTGCGGTGTCACTGAGAATTTCGTCTTGGGCAATCGACCTGAAGGTGATATTTAAAGAAGGGAATCGAAGTCAACTACATATGCTTTACCCGTAAAAGTTGTAAGTGACGGGTTTTCCTAGTAAAAAATTAAAGAAAATACGGGATCAGTTCAGAATTGAAAATGGGCGTGCGGAAAATCAATTCACCATTTTTATCGTTCCCATAAATGATTCCCAATTCATTATAAATATCACCAAACTTTTCATCCATTAATTTCTTTGTTCCGAACTCTGCCCTCCACTAAAAATTACATATAGGGTGAGTAAAACGAGGCTATGTGTGAAAATTATCAATTCAATAGAAACCTTGAGAGTGCTTATAAACATTTCTACAGCGTCGTCGACTTTGAATTCACGAGCACGTAGGAATTTCAGGATGATGACAGTTTGTGATTTGGAGAGCGTAGCGTCATCGACAAAGACGGAGTACATGTCGACGTTCCACAGAATAAGCTGAGAAAGTAACGGGTTAATGCATGAAGTGGAGAGAGAGAGAGAGGGATTACATCATCCTGGGCGAGACCAGCGACGGCGTCCTTTGCCTTTTTGCGGAAGTCCTTGATGGCGTTCTCTTGTTGCTCGGGCGAGACGGTGGTGGCCATTTCAGTTGTTGACAAGTGTGACTCATGCTCCTGGTCAAGTGCATTCCCGCCACGTTCCTCCTTCTCGATGATGCCTCCATTCAAGACTACTTTGCCCACTTTGGCGCTGCCACGTGTCGCAAACTTAAAGTCTAAATCAACTATTCCGTTTAACTTCAACTTTTGTCAATTCATTTGTTCTCTTCTTAGACAAAGTCGGTTGTGCTCGAGTTTAATTCGAATTTGGACGCGGAGTTGGCCCGTCAAAGACTATCTGATGTTTCAATGCTTGGCTCGAAACTCTCCGTCGCCTTTCCTAAACAAAATGTACTCAATTCAAACTCAACCAAATAGAATTCTTAATTCTGGATTGTATTTCTAATAGGTCAATGAATCGAAACAAACTGAACGAGAACCAGATCAACCTCGCAGAAAATCCAAAGATAATCCAATCTCTATCGATTCTCAGACTAAAGACGACTTTACGCCTATTTCTAAACGTCTTGGGTATTTAAATTTAATAATATCTCCTTGTGTTTATCTTTAAAATCTTTGTGTTTGATCGCTAGGTTAAAATACCCTAAATCACCACTCCTCGAATACAAATACCCTCCACCAACGCCCGAAACCATCGCAAATATCTCCAAAGCGATATTAACTATTCCAAAACTGTATACCCAAGTTCTCCACTTGATGAATAAAATGAATTTACCTCCTCCGTTTGCTCAAGAAGAAAAAAAGAAGCGGAAAGTTGATGATTTGGTTGCTTCTGATGAATCAGAGTTGGAGGATGAAGTTGAGATTAAACCGGTCACATCGTCGTCTTTGAAGAAGTTTAAAACGGGAGAGAAAGTTATTCAGATTAAGAATGTGGTTTCCAAAGAGGAGAGTCATAAAAGATTGACCGTTGAAGGTAAAACCTGTCGTTGTGCATTTTTACGCATTTTGTTCTGAAATTGATCGTTTCCTTTTCGATTTTGTTATATTTTTCAGAGATTCAAAAGATTCCGTCATATAAAAACTACTCTATCGGAACACCATCAAAGACTCTTTACGTTAAAAATCTTGCAAAGAATATCACCATTGAACATTTACGAACGACTTTTCAAAAATATTCTTCCGAATCAACCGGGTAAAACAAATTGGATTAACAAATTCAATCTATACTAAGCAATTGCTTTCAGGTTACAAATCCAGCTATTAAAAAAGGGAAAATTAAAAGACCAAGCGTTTGTGAAATTCAATTCTATTCAAGAATCGCAGGCCGCGTTGGAGAACGAGAATGGAGTTTACTTGCTGGGGAAACCGCTGGTTTTAGTGAGTATATTGACTTTTGTGATTTTTTGATCTATGGGTTCGGGATTAACTCGCGATTTTTTATTCAGCAATATTCGAATAAACAGGAATCGTCACAAGAGAATTCTCAACAGTTTAACAGAATCGTGAATCAGAAAATCAACTGTTAGCTGTATCATGTTACAAACACAGCAAATAAACAATCATACTTTCAACTTTTCAGGCCAATCAACTCTTTTGTATTTATTTTCCCATGATAATCACTTTTGTTAAAGTTGTATCAATAAAAATTCGTATGCACAGAACTTTTAATTAACTGTAAGCGTTGTCAACTTTCATATATTTATTTTTTACATAGATAAAAAAATAGAACAAAGATCAAATCAAAAATGAAATTGAACTCTTAAACCATAGAATTTTTCAATACTTCCAAATTTTCTCGAGCGTTAAACCATTTATCTGCATTGGGAGTAATAGTTGCTGACAAAGGTGCAAGTGTATCCGGACGCACAGCAAGTGGATCCTTGGTAGTATTGACCTCCACATTGTCCGTTGGCGCTAACTGGGTTAGGGCAGGTGACGACGGGGGAAGTGGTAGCTGCAACACATTGCGAGTAGTAGTTGCTGACGACTTTGCAGGTCAATCCAGATGAGCAGCATTTGGATCCTTGGTAGTACTGTCCACCACATTGTCCGTTCAATGCAACTGGGGAGGAGCAAGTGCTGGATGGGGAAGTGACGACCGGGGATGGTGATTGAACAGTCGGAGAGGTGGCAATTGGTGATGGGGAAGTCTTTGGTGGAGTAACACCGCCAGTCTAATCAAAATAAGAAATTTAGAAATCAAATAAATTAATTTATAAAATGAAATAAAACATACAGTGGATCCGATATCTCCCCATTTGATGTTGGAGAAGGTAACACTGGAGCTGGCTTGGTTGGATTCGACATCAGTTGGTTTACCTGAGGTTGTCGCGCAAGCACCACGGGCAATTCCTGGAATGCTCGCGTCTTTGTCGGTTGGGTAGGAAGAGTCGAGCCACAACATGTTCGCTTCATGATCGTCCCAAACAGACATAACAAGAACCATACCACGTCCAATCGCGTCACCCATAACTTTGAGTCCACCCTTCTTTTGGTATGTGTTGGGGTCGTTGAAGAGAGTCTTCTGGGCAGTGCAGAACTTGTCGCTGACGGAATCGTATGGTCCACCGCTCAATCCCGTGAAGGTTGAGAAAGAGTTAGCGATAGCTTTTCCGTTTTGAATATAGAATCGACGGATTTCGGAAAGATCACCGTTTGAAGTTCCATCGGAAGTGATGAATTGAGTAACAACCGTGAATTTCTTGGATGTGTCGACGGTTTTTCCCATTCCGTAAAAAGAAGTGTCTCCCATACGGTACGAATTGAAATCGCAACCGTCCTTGTCACAGACACCGTTCTGACGATCGCTTCCGTCTCCACAATCAGTTTCACATCGGTATTGTCCGTTCTTTGAGCAAGGGTGTGGGGTGTAAGCAGTTCCCATGTTGTTGGCTTCCCAGATATCCATTTCGTTACTTTATAAAAAAAACATTTCAAGATCTGGTTTAAAAAAAAAAGATAAAAGAGGCAATCAAACTAACCAGCAAGTTCCGTATTTTCCTTTACCAGCGTTGGCATCGTTGGAAGATGGAGTCCAGCCATCAACGTTGGCTTCTCCGTTGATGAATTTGATGTCGTGTGGGCATTGAGCGTCACAGTATCCAGTTCCGTATTTGGCACCGGCTTTGTTGGTCGAGTATTTGGCCATACCACCATCAGAGTCCATTTCTACCAAGTACAACGCACCGTTAAGACCACAACCCAA
>JADGJK010000439.1:0-11509 GCA_027600645.1 Nowakowskiella sp. JEL0407
GTTTCACAAAGGTATAAAAAAAAAACCTTCCCCCTTGTCAAAAACAAGAAGAAAAATGCCTTCTGCTACACCCTCATTCGATCAACTCGCTCTTGTTGACAAAGCTGTTGGTGCATCAAAGCCCGACAATGCTCAATCGCTTGCTTCCTTGAAGTTGTTCAGCAAGGTTTTTATTGAAATTGCCCTCTTCATTCTTTCCTCAAACTAACCCTCTTATTCTCTCGCAGTACGCAAATGAAGGTGTTATTGCCGCTCAACCTTTCCTTTGCAAACATCTTGGTTCCGTTTTAGCTCTCTGTGCCGATAAGAAAGCATCGAAAGAAGTTAAAGCGGCGGCAGAAGAAGCAGTTAAGGATGTATGTGCACACTTGTCATCCAACGCAGTTCGCGATGTTCTTCCTACCCTTCTTGAAAACTCCGATTCGGCGAAAGCAAAGTGGCAAACCCGTGTTGCTGCCCTTAAAGCTATTGCTGCGCTTGCTGACAGTCATGCTGAACAAATCGGTGTTGCTATGCCGGATATCTTACCTGTCATTTCGGGCTCAGTTGTTGATACCAAAGCAGACGTTACCCGTGCTGCAGAAGCTGCCATGACGGCGGTTTGTGATGTCGTTGGAAACAGAGATCTTGAACACATGACTGGACCCGTTGTTCGAGTCTTGACACACCCCGAAGAAGTCAAGGAGATTATGCATAAACTCGCTGGAGTTACTTTCGTTCAAGCTGTCGAATCTCCAGCTCTTGCCATGGTCACTCCATTGCTCGTTCGTGGGTTGCAATCTGGACTTACAGGTATGTTTCCGCTTTAATTAATTGTTCTTCGTTTCTAAATTTACCCGTAGCAACTATGCGTCAATCTGCTGTTATTATTGATAACATGTCGAAGTTGGTCAACAACCCCTTGGATGCTGCTCCTTTCATGGGAATCTTGCTTCCTGCTTTGGCTTACGCTGCTGACACTCTCTCGGACCCAGAAGCTCGTGGTGTTGCTGAGAAAACCATGGCGCAAATGAACAAATTGAACGATACGATCGAAAAAGAAAAAGTTCGCCAACAGGAAGTCGATCTTGATCGGGTCATCAAAGCGATTTACGAAACCTTCTCTTTGAAACAAGGAGAAAACGACGTTTTGATCCACCACATCGGACAGGTTTGCTGCTCATTAATGTCTCTTCGCAAATTTGAGGAGTCTGCGTGGAAAGAAGTCGAATCCTTGTTCGGATCCTTGGGATCGAAAGCTAAAGTCGACAATTTGCGATCTCAATGTGAAGCTATGATTACTCCTTTACCGGTTGCAGATGAAGAAGACGACGACGCTGAAGAACTTTGCAACTGCACGTTCACCTTGGCTTATGGTACCAAGACACTTCTTCACAACACCAACTTGCGATTGAAGCGAGGAGGAAAGTACGGTTTGCTCGGAGGAAACGACTCCGGTAAAACCACCTTAATGAGATCGATTGCGAACGGTTCTGTTGAGGGATTCCCTGACCCGGCTGTCGTTCGAACGGTTTTCGTCGAAGCGGATATTCTTGGAGAACTTTCTCACTTGTCTTGCGTTGACTACGTTATGCAAGATCCGCGTCTCGCCGGGCTTCCTCGAGAAGAAGTTACCGCCGTTTTGGCCACAGTCGGTTTCACACCTGAAGGTAAAGCTAAACCCAACCATGCTGTATCGACTTTATCCGGAGGATGGCGTATGAAGTTGGCTTTGGCCAGAGCTATGTTACAGAAAGCAGATATTCTCTTGTTGGATGAACCTACCAACCACTTGGATGTTATTAACGTACAGTGGGTTATGAACTACATCAACTCGTTGAAGAATGTCACTTGCATTATGGTCTCCCACGACTCGAAGTTCTTGAACCAATGCTGCACCCACATTTTGCGTATCGACCGTTTGAAACTTCATCAATACCGTGGTAACTTGGATTCGTTCATCAAGCTCAACCCGGATGCGGCGAGTTACTTCTCTTTAAGAGAGTCGAAATTGGTTTTCAAATTCCCCGAACCTGGACCAATTGAAGGTATCAAATCTCGATCGAAGGCTTTGATGAGAATGGTCAACTGCGACTACACTTACCCTGGAAATACCACTCCAACTTTGTTCAACATCAGTATTGTCGTCTCTATGGCCTCTCGAGTCGGTTGCGTAGGTGAAAACGGTGCTGGTAAATCTACCATGATCAAAGTTCTCACCGGTGAAGTCGTTCCCCAGACCGGTGAAGTATGGAAACATCCAAACGCCCGTATCGCTTACGTCGCGCAACACGCTTTCCACCACATTGAAGCTCACTTGGATAAAACCCCCAACGAATACATCCGATGGAGATACTCTGACGGTACGGACAAGGAATCATTGGTCAAGGTTTCCATGGTTCTCACCGAGGAAGAGAAAAAACTCCAAAAGACTCCAACGGAAATTACTTGGTTAGATGCTGAAGGTAAATTCGTCACCGGAAAACGTATCATTGCGTCCATGCCTGGAAACCGAAGACAAGGAAAGAACGATTTCGAATACGAGGTCATTTTCGATCGACACGAGCGAACAGCTGCAGGAATCTACTTGGACGCCAAAACGCTGACAAAGATGGGATGGTCAAAGAACGTCAAAGCCATCGATGCAAGAATTGCCCAAACTGCCGGTCAATACGTACGTACACTTTCTAGTACTATGGTCGAACAACACTTGAAAGACGTAGGATTGGAACCCGAATTTGCTACTCACTACCGTATGTCTGCTTTATCAGGTGGTCAAAAGGTCAAAGTTGTAATGGCCGCAGCACTGTGGATGCAACCGCACATTCTTATTCTGGATGAACCAACGAACTATGTACGTCACAGAGATTTTTGTTGATGATTAAATATTGAAATATCGTTTGTTTAATAGCTCGATCGTGAAGCTCTTGGTGCATTAGCAAAAGCTATCGAAGATTTCGGTGGAGGAGTCGTTATTATTTCTCACAACAGCGAGTTCGTTTCTCAAATCTGTAAAGAAGAATGGGTTATGGACGCCGGACACTTAACCACCAAAGGTGACTCGGGATGGATGGACAGACAACAAGACCGAATGGACGAACAAGAAGCGATTACCACGATGACGGATGCCCACGGTAACGTCAGTGCTATTAAACAAAAGAAGAAGTACACGAAACGTGAAGAGAAGGTGATGATCAAAACTATCAAGGCCAAGATCGCTCAAGGTGTGGAATTGGATGATGATGAGGACGAATTCGCCAATGATCACAACTTGTACTAAGTCTTCGAAGTTTTCAATTCTCATTTTTTGGTTAATTAGATTCATCGTTTTATTATCTCTTTATATATGTGCACAATTGCTGCAAGTTCAATCTTTTCAGTTTTAATTTACTTTAGAGAATCTCTCAAAAACAAGAATGATATCTTTCAAAACTTCTCCGATTAGTTCGTCATAGAGATTGATTGGGAGAAGCTTGGTGGTGTTCAGTTCTCGTTCAACAATTTCAGAGATTCTTCGCTTCGTTTCCGTTTGCGTTTGCAGTTCCAGTGGGGAACCAACAGCAACAAATAAACTGTACACCTGCAAGTAAGCCTCCACAAGGTGCGTTGGCACAGAATCTTCAAAATTGACTTGCGATTGCTGTCGCCAGTCAATGTATGCAGGCTTCTCAGTCGCCATGATACTATCACTTTCATTGAAAATGTTTTGCTTTGATAACGCTTGTCCTATTGGGATATTCTGAAGATCCAAATGAGTTTTCTTTGAAGCATGAATGGTAGAAACAGACAAACTGGTAACTTTCTCGATTGGAATGCTAATCTGACTTCTACTTTGAACGCTGAATTGACTGAAGAACTGACTGGTTGTATGTGAATTTGTGCTTCTCAAACGACCGCCCTTAATGTCCACATTTTTGTTGGAATGAAAGCGATCATTTACTCTGCTTCTATTGTCTGCGATATTATTCCCATCAAATACTGAATCCACTTGAGCAATTCCTGGTGATTGAGGGGAATGAATACTTTTATCGGATTCAAACATGCTCAGAGTCCGAGAGTTTTCCACAGCTTTTGGTATATTTATTCCACTTATTTGCGAGTCATTTTGATTTCGCTGGAACTGCGAACTACGAATGTCTTCTTCCAAAATGTATTTTAGTGACGAAGTTTTACATTTTTTTAAATCCAAAACTCCGTAGCTGATCGATTTTTTTGTTAAAGTCATACTATTTGCTTTTCGCGCCGTTCTTATTGTTGACTCTTTTTGCAAACGTATCATCTCTTGCAAAAATAAGACATATCCGGTGCGATTTTCCAGTGCAGCAAAGTGTCGTAATTGATCACATTCAGTTGGGATGGCCAAAATACTTTCCAACATCGATGCTTTCTCAAACAAAGTTTCTGGTTGAGCTCTCCTAGAACTTTTGATTTGCTGGATAGTTCTCCAAATTGGAATGCCGATTAATGCCAATTGCGCTGAAATGGTGAATATTATGTTGCATATCAAATCCAGTTTCATAAGATATTCAGCGTTGAATCCGTTTGTTGCAGAGAGAATTATTATTAATACGGAAATCAATATAAAAAAGGGATAAATTGATATCCACATCAGTAAATCCGTCCTGCAATTTCCGAATATTGGGATTTTTTTATTGTACATAACAACTAAGATCATCAGCAACATCGATACAACCATAACCGCAAAGAGAGGTGTAAGAATCGGATCAAACAATCCGAATTTCGTCCCTTGATGAAAAATAACTTCCATAATAACATGAAAAACCGTTAACCCTGCAACAAACAACATTATGGAAGAGTAAGTGATTTGCCAGAATCGATTTGCTTTCTGACGACTCAGTATTTCCCACTCTATATCAGATACTGTGGACTGTTTGGATTCACTTGTAAATTTCAAGTTTTCGTCCGGATTTTTTTTGGATTGACAACAGACCGATAAAGTTTTCGGTATGTAAGGATCAGCGCAGAGAATGAACGATAACCTTGGAATAGCGAACGGAAGGAGAAATACAAGGGATACAAGGTTATTTTTTGACCACGATAACAGAGATTGTGGAGGCAAGTTGGGGAGTATTTGAAACAAATAGCATATTAAAGAATGCACAAAGATTGCAATTGATGTGACTTGCAGAATCACAATGTTTCGTTTAGCGAGGTCGAGTGATCTTTGATAGATATGACAGAAAATAATCCTAAAAATCAATGAAATTTCGTAAAGTTCATGTTTCGAACAATTTTCTATACCCGACAATGACCAGACCTAAGTGGATTACTGCTAGGATTATCAATAGTATTCCCATGTTATTTTCGTCCATTCCGAAGTGGAATTATTTTTGGTAATCTCATCCAATCAAGACATTAGTCCCACGGCATATGTCTGGTCAAAAACGTCAAAACGCGAAAAACCAATGAACACAATCAGCGAATCAATTCGGATTAATGATTCAGAAAATAATCAAATCGCTAATAATTGCGCTACTTTTAAATTTAAATACATAGATCGACCAGCGATTCCATTTTTAGAAGAAAAAAATACGAAAGAATCGCTCTATAAATGGTAAACCTTCTGCTGTACATTTAATTTTCATTCATCCCTCCAACCTTTGTTTACAGGGGATTATTTTCAACATCCAAATGTTTATCGTTCTCTTTCAATAAGCCCTTAAAACTAATTCACGCAAAATCTTCAACTTCGGTTGCCGATTCCGAACTCGAGTCACTGTTGATCGACTACTTTAATGACCCAAACGTCAATCAGTATTTCAAAGCGATTAAATCTGAAAATAAAAAAATTCTCGCGATCGATTATGACTGTCTGGATTGCAGTCAGTTGGATATGATATTTTTCAATCGTTTGTATGAATCAGGTAACAACTTCAAAAATTAAATCAGCGAAAATCCCTATTAATTTTCCATTATCCAAGCCATCATTTCCCAGCAGAACGAGATTAAAAGTTGCTTTGAGATTTCGTATTGCCCAACGACGTCTGTCAGTCGCCCAATTATCCTTTCCAGTCACCTTCAGAAAGCATTGCTGTACAATGAGCGCACAGAACTTGACTTCAACGAAGAATATGATGACGAAAAGTTTAATATTCGTCAGCAATTTACTTCTCGTGAGAAAAAAGAGGTGATTTTTTGTATATTCAAAAGTCTCGTACTTGGCGGCAAGATTTCTCAATCAGAAGATAATGTAGACGAATACTTTAGAATTACGAAAGGCATTATGAGAGATTTTGTTAGGTAATTAGATGGTCAATACTCTTTACAGCAACGTTTGACCTGCTTTTAAAACAGTGCTTCGAAAATCAATGGAGAGATTTCAATTATATCCAAGACTTATGAGATCAAGGGGCTCTTCGGATACAAAGAAAGCGAAAGCAAGAGCGACCGCTTTGATATATTCCCCAATTATCATCCGCAGAATTTCTGCTATCTTTCAGTAGATTGGATCAGAAGAAAAGTCATAGTTTGGTATCATGCATACGACTAGTTGAAAATCAATTTACTTTATTTTCTAATAAAATTGAAAAATTATTGCGCTTTTCGCCAGGGTTGACCTGAACTTTCTTTGAAAACTCTTTCGCTTCAATTTTCCTTCGTTTACGATTCGATTCCATATCTTCGCTTCGCTTTGGTATGTACTTGAATAAGTAAAACGCTAATCGTTTGGAGAACTTTTGTTGCATTAGTTCAAATTCCAGCGACTCCATCAACGAAGTAAAATATTCGTGATTGCAATATCTAGAATTGATAATGCAGGGTAGAGGTAGGACGATGAATAGAAGCGAATTGTTTAAAAGGAAATTTAAAGTGTGTTTAAGCATTTGGCCTTTGCAAGAAAGTTAGCAGATACACGGTTACAATCCAAAAAAAAATTAAATACCCCGTTTAACTGGAGATGGAACGAAATTTAAAACCAAACTTAAACAGACAACGTTGAACTTATCCTCATTGTTTGCTGGAATGGGACGTTCCATAAAATCTTGTCGAAGAACCTGGTGAGATTGTGGATTTAAGTCGATAGCGGTTACAGTGTAGTTTTTGAGCTTAGAATAAGTGGTAGAAGACAACGCTCCGACGTCCAGCAACTTGAAATTCTGACCATTGTTGTGAGTGTTATAATGTTCTTTCAAGTATGGAGAAACCCACAAAGCGACAGCACCTCGTCCAATCTGCTCATTACCACCCTTTAAACTGGCTCGTTGATAGCTATGTAAACCGCCAAGGTTTTCAAGTTCGAACTTCAAACCCTCAATTTTTGTTTGCTTAATTTTCTCGTCGATGGAGGAGGTTTCCAACTTTGCAATCTCTTTACTGATGGTATGATATTTCGATATAAGTTGAGCAGTGGGCTGTTCATTATGTTTACTATGGGTCTTTTTCGTAACTGGGAGTAATCTTTTCTTTTTCATTGGTATTACAAAAGTTCTATGAATACATTGTCATGGGTTCCCTTCAGCACTAATAATCAAGAAACATGGAAAAATATCTTTTTAGAACTATAGACTGAATTGCTTTGATAACTTACACAATTGTCCGTCGTAGTTTATCAATTTCTTCTTTTTAGCAGCTCTCAATGTTCCGACCAACGCTTCGAATATATTCTGTATGTTTCAAGTATAAAAATGCCAGTCGTAATTATGTTGAGTTTGTATGAAAAAAAAATTGAGATCTATCGTTCAAAGTTCAAACATCAAAAAAATGAAATGAACCTGGCAGCGATCGTCATCAAACAAAACGCCAAAATTAACTCCGAATTTCCCATTTACTGAGGAACCTAAACGTTTAATTTCTTCAACCAGCTGATTGCACTCCTCGTCGACATTCATTTGTCAAGTTCTTTCAAGCTCGAGAACAGAATTTCCAACCCTTTAACACTGTCAATATCAACATCGCGTAAACTAATGCGCTTCATTTACATTCAAATAAAAAAAACAAACTTTTATCCCAATAATCCCGATTGTCGCATAATCAGTAGAGCTTTTGTGGTGTCACTACGTCTTGTGGAAATTATTTTGAAAAATTAGATAGAAACGACTTAAATAATTCAATAAATTGCAATAAACTTTAATAATTATCACATATCACGGCTTCAGGTTGATTGGCGGAAGGGCTGATAAATATAAGGTGGGACCGTTTGTGTTCTTTACCGAATAAAAGAAGAAAAAAATAATTTTCTTTTGTTGTTTTGATTATTTCCTTGAATAATACCATCAATCGTTCTTGTATTTTAGGAAATTATTTGTAAGTTTAATGTGATATTATCCAACCCAAGTGAAACTAATTTGTTTCAAAACATTTATTCCACGAAAGAACGTAGAGTATGCAAGAAACCTTAACACAATATCCCCAGATGCAAGTTAAATCAAACCTTCATCATTATACTACAGAAATCGAAGACGACGAATCAGATTTATCCAGAAGCTCAAATTCTGATTTTGATGACGAAAATTATTCTCCCAACGGCTACCCAGAATACCAGGCGTATGCAGACGACGACCCGATCGCCCTAACTTCAAATCCACAGTCTACGCAGAATAACCTGGATAACGGCGAGTATTATCGCGATGACACAATAACAGAAGAATTCGATTTTGAATCCACTCCGAAATATCATGTTGACCCAGTTAAACTGGCTTGTATATCTACTTATAAGTTAAATCTGGAGCGAAACGAGCCGACATACGAAATGCGACGGCTGGTTTTGATTCAAAATCTGTTGCAGTCTATCTATACCGCTTGGGCGTGTGTTTTAGATAATACCCACGAATTGGAACTGGTACAGCGTGCTGTGGAAAGCGGATATTTGTGGAGTGTGAACGGTGGTGGTGTAGGGATGGAAGAAGAAGAGCTTTCCGTCCCAGACGAAAACGATAGAATTGAAGAGGTCAGAATTTCGGTCACCGACACTAAATCTTCTGATGTATTTACTGAACCTCCCGTCGAATATGTCCAAGTATTTGTTGAGCAAAGCGAAGTGACAAATGTGGTTCAAACGTATGATGAGCAAAAAGTCGAAATTATTTATGGTGCACAAGTGGAAGGAGACGTCGTCAGTGTGGTGCCCGAACAGAAGGTTGAAAATGAACCGCTATTAAGGATTGACTTTGATAATTCTATGGAGGGGGATGACTCGACACCGATTGGATCGTTGGCGACGAAATTGGCAATAGCCAAACCAATTGATTCCAACGAGGCGAAAATGCTTTCCTCAACCTCATTAAATCTTTTGCTAACGAGATCATTACCTGCATTACCTCAGGAGGCGAAAGAACTCGAAGAGAAAAAATTGCGTCAAGCCGATGGATCGAAGCCGAATCCTCCCAAGAAGAAAAAGAAAAAAGAAAAAGAGCGTCGATCGTCCGTGGACGTTATAAAGAACTGGCTTCCTGGTCTCTTTAACAATAAGAACGGAGATCGACCACCTTCCCCAGTGTCTCGATTCAAATCCGCTCCTTCCTCACCTACCCTTTCCTTTACTTCTGCATCTGAAACATCCCTAACTCCGTCCCACAACTCGTCTGATTCAGATACTTTAAGAAACACTGAGCCTCCTTCATCACCAAAGCAAGCGTTCTCAGAAGCCCTAAAGTCTCGGCTGCGACCATTTGTTCCTCGAGGCTCACCCGAACCAACTGAAGAAGTTTATAACGTTCTGACGTCAACCCCTTCACAATGGTCAACCTCACCTGAACGAATTCAACAGCGGGGAATTACAGAGACAGGCCAAAGCAACCAAAAACCGATATTCAAACGCCCAACTCTGAAAACATCTGTATTTAAGAAATACACCTCGCCGCGATTATCAGAGCCGGATATTTCAATGGCCGAGTGGAATAAAATCAGCCAGCGAGGAACAGACGAGCAAAAAGCCAAGCGACGAAGTTCATTAAGTTATTCGATAACTATTGAAGACGATATAATTAAAGAGATGGAGTCTGTGCCGACTTTTGAGCCACTTTCAAAGTCTTCGAGTATAGGTAGCGGTAGTAGTAGCAGTTCGTTACGAATTGAAAATGGAGTGTTGTTGAACCCTCCTCGACGAATGCATGGCTCATCACTTCCACGGATTAGAAATGACGGTTACGAGAAACCGCCAGCGCGAAGCGATAGTTATGAAAAGTCAGCGCCCGTGAGTGTTGATGTGCCAAGTGCGCCAGTTGCAAACGGGGAACGCAGCAAGGAGCGAGGGAACATGAGAAATTACATGGAGAAAAGAAAATCGGGACGTATATTAGAACGGCAAGAAGAAAGCAAGAATTCGACTAAACTGGTGGAGGTGAATTCATTGCGACTGCCAGAGTTGAAATTTACAAATGGGTCGTTGTTGGATGATTGCGATTTATTGATAGATGATGCACCAAAAGTAAGTGGTAGCGGAAATACTTTCGATTCCAAGCGATCGGAGGGAAGTAGTGGTCGAAGGGAGCGACGAAACAGCTCTCGAACAGGAAAAGTTGGAGGGATGGTTGGTGAATCGGAGTTGAAAACCAAAGAAGAAAAGAAGAATGAAGCGTTGAAACGTAAGAGTGATGTTTTCGATATAGGTATTGATGTAGACTGGATTGACGCTACATTAAATTACGCTGGAATATAGAAATTACTTTTTAAGAGATAATTTTCGTTTTATAAATTTACTCTTTTGTCATTGGCGGTTATTATTTTTTTGCTCTTATTTTCTTATATTCCAATTTTTTTTATATTTTATTTTCTTGTACTTTTTTTCTTAGATGCACAATATAGGTTCGTGTAAAGGTTGAAATTCATTCTTAATGTGAATTTGATCTCATAAATAGTAAAAATTCCCCTAAATTTATTAGGTCTCCCAAAAACAATATAATAAAAAAAAATAAAAATGAATATTTGGGACCAAAAAGTTTGTTAATACATAAAAAGCAAAAACAGTTTTTTTTTCGGTTGGTTTTTCTGAACAGAATGAGGAAAACGTATGTCATGTTGCTTTTTTTTTTGGTTCACTTCCACTTTTTGATGGTGAAATATCCCGTTTCGTGACTTTTTTCTCAAACCCATCCATTCGCTCTGGGCTAGCCGTTCGTTCCGGTGAAACGACACCAGATGCAGCAGCGGTCAATTTCGTTCGCTCACCACTACTTTCCTTAACCCCCGAACTCTTTGTCGGAGACCCATCTCTGTGCGGCGGAACAGGCGGCGGAGGAGTCATCGATTTCCTTACATCATCCTTTTTCACACCATCGACCGATTTCTCCTCACCCTTCTTCTTTTCTTTCTCGTCACCATGTCCGTGATGTCCAGGCACACGTTTTTGTCGCGGCGGCGTAGACTGTAAATTCTCTCGATCAGAAAATGCCTTTCCGGTTCTTATAGCGGATATCAAATCGTCCAACCCGCCTTCCGTCTCGGCCTTTGCAGCACCACCGGCTTTAGATACGTTCTCCATTGATTCCGCATTTTTCATTTCTCGTTTTTTTCGGCGTCGTTCTTCTCGTTCCTTAAAAAAAAAAAAAAATTCACCAACAAAATTAAAGAT